>JAATOF010001373.1:0-23143 GCA_013170925.1 Podosphaera leucotricha | reverse complement strand
GGTTCGTAGGGGACACCACGTACAGGTAGAAACGCCGTCTTCGTCCCTCTTTGGTATAATATATTTGAACAGTGGAAAGTATTGAGCAAATTAGGCTAGTTGCAGAAACTAATGCACGTTGGCCGATATAGACCGATGATTGGTACTTCGACTTATTCATAAGAGGTTATTCCCCGAGACTACTTCAGGTAACTTATTAGTACATTCGTCCTACTCAGCTCGCTTAACTCCCTTTGTCACTCTTCGCTTAACGCCTATGAAAGAAACCCAAATTCTCACATCCTGACAGCACCACACCAAGTCAAATTTCCAGACACCATATTCAAACCGCAATACCCAATAAACACACTAAAACTGTAACACACTCCCAGGCAGCTTCGATGATGAGAGATGTCGATTAAAAGTAGTCTTGATCTCAGTCGATGATGGCTGACTACAAGTTATTTAGAAAAAGAGCGAAGAGGTCATCACTGGAAACCCTTTTTAAGCTGCGGATACGAGTGCCGATGTCCACTAGTCCAAGTTGCTCAACAAACTCCTTGAATTTTTGTCTTGGTAGGATTTTGGTGAGACCATCTGCTGGCATCTTATCTATTGGTACCCACACAACGTCCAGACGTGATGCTTCTTCCTCCTGACGAACCCAAAGCTGATGAATGTTAACATGCTTGACTTTAGTGTTTAGTTTCTCTTGAGACTTGTTAACAATACCCACTGTCTGCTGATTGTCGCACCAAATGGTCGGTTTGCAATCGAGGATGAGAGAGATGCCGTCAAAGAAGCGAATTCACTCCTGCATCTGTGAACCAACAAGAGAAAGAGATAGGAGCTCTGATTCTGTTGTCGACTTGGTAATTGTGCGTTGTACTGTCGCTTTCCAGTCAATAGTCATACCACCGAATTTAAAAAGATAACCTTGGGAACTACGGCGAGTGCTAGGTTCATCTGCATAGGAGGCATCCGAAGAGCCGAAGAAAAGGGGATCCCTGTAAGATGGATTGTCTGTAATTATTTCTGTAAAACCATCAACTGTAGCAGCTGCTTGAAGCGCGAATGACTAGATAACGCCAGGTTTGCTGGACTTTCGCGATGTGAGTTTGGCCAGGGTTAGTAAGGTGGCATGCGAGAGTACCACGTGCGCACGAACCACATCAGGTCTGCACCAAACTGCAATATATGCTAATGAGCCGACCAGTTGCTGGTAAATTTTGGTGCGATTTTTGTCAGGCTCCTCTACTGACTGAGGTAGCCAATTTTCTGTCAGTGGTATATCTGGAACTTTACCGATGTTCTGGATGTTAAATCGCGCACAGACTTTATCGATGTAAGCATCTTGAACTAACCAAAGTTTTCGCACAGCACGGTCGCGAATGACACGGATTCCGAGAAACCATTCAAGGTTAGCCAACACCTTCAGATCGTAAATTTTCACCATCTTCTGTTCAAACTCACGATGAAGATGTCCGTTGGACTTGTGATATGCCATGGCGATATCATCGACGTACACAAAAAGAATGAGCCAAGAGTTTGTGTAAAGACATGGTAACCCCGGAACGGTTCTCAGCCCTAATTCAATAAGAGATCTCTTTAAAGTCTCGTACCAAAGAAGTGGCGATTCTTTAAGACCATATAACGCAAGAAGTACCTCCAAAATTTCTCCTTCGCTACTCTTCAGACCATCTGGCGTCTCTGCATATAACTTACGGTTTAGTTTTGCATTGAGAAAAGCAGTAGGGATATCATACTATTTCAACTCAAGGTCAAAATAGTTAGCAATTGACACAAGAGCACGGAAATTTCGAATTGCTAAGGTTGCGGCATATGTGTCGTCCAAAGGCTCTTGTAAATCACCACGTACAACAAGGCGTGCTTTGAAAGACGTCAAATATCCAGCCTCACTCGTCTTTTAAGTGGACACCCACATTAATGGAAGTACTTCAGCATCCGCTGTTGCCTTTATAAGCTTAGTCCTCCTAAAGTATCCTTTTTGACTTAGCGAACTCCATTCTTTCAGTACTGCCTGCTTGAATTGTTTCCCAAAAATATGTTTTTCGAGAGCTTTGTAGTGCTTGGGTGATGGTGGTAACTGACTATAGTGAATATTAGGAACGTCATTTACCACCTCATATTTAGAGGTCTCTGCTACAAAAGTATTCAGATATGTAGACATTGAAAGCGCTCCCAGTGCCATGACGTGGGTTTGAATCGCGAACACATTACGATTAGGTGCTTGTCGACGATTGCGCTTGCCAGTTATTATTAAACTAGTGTTATGTGGATTCAAATTAATTCGTTGAGGAGCTGGCTCATCGTATGCACGGTACTTTTCTGATACTCCCTGGGCTATTGTGACCTTTTTTTCTTCATCTGAGGATGGTTGAAATTCTGGTGACATGGTGATCGTTGACTCGTCGATTGCACTATTAGACTCAAGTTCACCCCCAAGCTCCGAAAGATCTGGTGTCAGTAGTTGACGCTGTGATTGATACTGATCAACTACATCGCTGGGACACATACTTATTTGAAGCACATTATCAAAAGGTTCACCCCCCACCTGCAACTCCTTGGTTACAGGTGATGTATCGAAACTTTTCTGTCGTTGGGCGTCTGCTTAGAAGTTCTTCGATGCTAATTTCGTCTCTATGATAGACTTCTGGATACTCGAGGAGCTCAATTGTCTGTTGAACCACTGAACTTTGCCCATGATGTTTGTTTTATCGAAAAATTGAAAAGGATCAAAAATGACGTCACGTGTGACAATTGTTTCATCTTGAATAGGAAGCCAAACACGTAAGATATTGGTTCCCTGATAACCAACTAGGTGTCCTATCAATGCACGAGATTCAGTTTTGTCTGCTTTCTTGATATTATGATTCAGTGCATATGCTTGACATCCTATTGGCTGCATGTGTGCGACGAGAGGTTTACGACCCCGGACCATCTCGAATGGTGTCTTCCAACCAAGAGCTTCGGTTGGGGTGCGGTTGAGAATGTAAGCTGCAGTTTTATACATTTCGTTTGCCAAAGATTTGGGCAGATTTCCTTGAATCCGCATAGCACGAGCTCTTGCCGTTAATGTTCCGCCAGCTCTTTCAGCCAGACCATTCTGCTCAGGCGTTGCTCTAACCGCTGGCTCAAAAATAATGCCAAGTTCTGAACACAAATTTATCAAATCATTTCCGAACCCGCGCTCGTTGTCAGAGCAAATAACGCAAACATCGGCATTATAATTGCGCTGAATTTTTCTGATAATTGATTTAATCCACCACATCAATACCGCTTTGGATTTACTCCGTACAGTAGTGATCTCATGCCACGTCGTATATTCATCGATTACGTGCAGCATATATTTATCTCCGTTCCAGCATTCTTCTGTCATAGAAACAATATATACTTAGTCGATTCCTTTTTGATGAAATGGTTTGACAGCCTTGCTATCTGCCGGTCATCGTGAAATTATCTTTGAGAGGCGTGTTTCTGTACAAACTTTGCACACACAGTCTGCAACAGATCCTCCGACTATGGAAACTCCATCTACATCTTTCTCGATCACGTCTATAACCTTCTTGCTAGGGTGGCCCCATGTTTGATGTGCGATTCGTCTATCGATTTTACTGACTGGCTTAGGAGCGTAAGACGGACGGTATGACATTCCAAAACTGCCTAAATGTCCCAAGATATCTGTTGACTTAGGACGCCGTGATTCATCTACATCAATGAGCCAATGTCCGCCATTATATTCTAGCTGGGCGAAAATATTTTTTGAGTGATTTTTATACAGTATATCCCGACCTGAATCGAAATGAATAGACTTATTACGACAGCATGCAAGACCAAGAACACTTGTGAGAAACCCTTTAACGAAGGCTACATGGGTCAAAAGTAGCGTTTGAAGTCCACGTGGAGTTTGTGCAACTATTTCGACACGGCCCCAAGCTGTTATGAGAGTACTGCTGTTTCCTGCGTTTATTGTTTGACGTTCGGTATTCTTTCTTTCGCGCTTCCATCCTTTCCACGACTTACTGTTGATAACATGAGTATTAGAGCCTGGATCAACGATCCACTTTGTTAATAGTTCATTTGTTTTATCATCTTCAATAGCCATTGTTGTTAGCTCTTTTTCATGGTCCATAACATTATCGATAGGTTGAATATTTATGTGCAGTCCGGAGCATATTTCTTCGTCGTCAATTCTACCGCCTAGACTTGTTGTGTATGTGTCAAATTTTGAAGATGGTAGCCCATCATCTATCTGTAGTGTGTTGTTTTTGCTATTCCATTTTCTCCATTTTTCAAGCGCACTCACTATTTTTGCCACAATTTTAGGGTCCCTCCGTGCTTCTTCACTAGTTGTTGAGCTGCTTGAGAAGGCCTAAAGCTTGCTGGTCGTTTTGGATGTTCCTTGTTGATAATGAAACAGTCCGAATACCAATGTTTCATACCGCAAATGCATTTGGGTACCTTCTTACCATTGTTTTTGTTATTGTTATTGTTTTTGTTATTGTTTTTGTTATTGTTTTTGTTATTGTTTTTGTTATTGTTTTTGTTGTAGCAGTATTCTTCATCGAAAGGGGTTGCTACTTTCAGATCCGCTGCGACGGTAACTAGACTTGATGAATCAGGTATATTACGTCGTAAGTATGCCGTAAACTCCGCTACATAGTCATCTAGAGTAGGGAGTGTGTCCATAGTGTCAGTGCTCTCTGCCTTGTAAACATCACGAAGACAAGTTGTGGCGTATTCTTGGTCAAGTGCTTTGCAGGCAACAAGGAAGTCTTCCTGTGGCCTAATTCCATCTGTTTCTGGCAACCTGATCGAATTGCCCATTGAAGTAATTCGTGTCCATTCTGCCAACCATGATTCAATTTTCTTTGATGAACTAGGTGCAATTTTGAGTGCATTATACCTATCTGTCAGTTCGTGCCGGCGTGTAGCGACGTGCGGCGCAAGATGTTTCTTCAACGCTATCAAGCGATCATGAGGCGTCTCACAGTCTTCGATAAGGTATATGCGCTTGTATGAGATAGTCTTACTGATTTCCAGAATGAATTCCGCTAATGCCTGAACCGTTTTTCTATATTCCGCAAGTTTCCGTTCGTACCTTTCGTAATCCCATATGAAACTTTGGCGATCTCCGGGCTCAAGATCCGCGAGGGAAGCAGCAGTGGCCATATAACTTGAAACTTGTGGCTCAATCGGCTCTTTCAGTTGTGGTACTTGATTCCTTGGAGTATCTGGATCTACGTATTGCCAAATATCGTTACAGCGACAAGAATCTTTTCGAACGAACAGCCAGCTGAACCAGTCACCTGGATTATTTAAGATGATGGTGACACGAGTCACAGCAGGATCGTAATCTGAATTCATTTTGAGGTAGAGAATATGAATATGTGTAAGGAATATTGAGCCGCTTTGAGTCGCAAAAACCATTCGAACTGCTGCTCAAAGAGATAGAGCTAGAGCATTATCAAGAAATGCAGCAACAGGATCATTTTTATATTTCTCTTTCATAGAGCCGATGAGTTTCACCTAGATCTTCGCGTCTTATATTTCATTGAATGAAAATTTTTAGTGGGCTTTTCGGCATGACTCGAAACGTTCGCTGAATATAAATTACTGCCAGTTCCTCATTGAGAGAAATGAGATATTGTCGACATGAAACAACTCAATGACTTGACGTAACAGAAAGGGATGTTATAGTGTGGCATTCGCCTGAGCTAGGTTGAGAGCTGAAACTAGATAGCCTCTATAATATATATAGACTTTCCCTATGGAGAAAGAACATATCATGATATATCTTCATATACCTGAACAATCGTACACATCAATCAATGAATAATACATCAAGCCTCTCATATATACTTCCTATAATACTAAGTTCTAAAACACATTCAGGAGGATTTTTTCGTTATCAACATATTGAGTGCTAAAAATGGTATCGGTGCAGTAATTACAGAATTATAATGTGGCGTATTTAAAAAAGGGTTGACATTTTCAAGATACAAGATCTTGGAACTGAACAACAGTCGACAGCCCAGTATCCTGACTTTATGCACTTATAGTACGCGTTTGTTGCTGCATTTGCTGAATTAATGGGATTATCTGAAATTTGAGTCAAATAATTGCCTAAATTTTTGAGAGCTAATTTTGATGAGCCACGTGAAGGATATCGTTATCCATTCGAGGAATGCAGTGTATATCGCTGCTAAATCTTTGGTACGAAGCGAATTCTTTTTGCACTTGATCCGCTATTTTCCAAGCATTGCCTATAGCACAATAGAGAGGATATGCAAGACCACGTGCACAAAGCCTATCCTATTCGAATGATGTTGAAGGAGTTAGGAGAAGATTAAGCTGTCGCTTTTATCTGAGCACTGCTAAATCAGAGGTAGAGAACTATAGGCGGCATAAAACTTGCGAAGAAACTGTGCTCTTGACTCATCGTTGTTGGGATCAGCGCAGAACAATTGGGAAGCTTGATATTAAGCCGATAGTAGTCCTGTAGCCTATGGTGGCCATCGCAGGCATTTTTTAGGACATGGCGGAATTCATCGACTGCACCTATGGGCTACGCTAATATACAGTCAAAACTCGCATAACTTTAATTTTTTCGCCGAACCGACTCGGTTCAGTACTAATAAATTAAATCTTATAACTTAACTGAATTTACCAAAAATAAATTTATGTGAGGGAGGTTTTTTATGGAAATTTATTCATCTTAGCCATTTACCTAGGGCAATTTGAGTACTGCTAGTGCATCTAAGCTCATGCTGGATTTGTTTAAGATGTCTGTAAACTTCCAGATCTTTCTTCTTGGAGAGATCAAGAATAGAAATCACTGTGCTCGAGGATTGAAGCTATTCAGCTCTGCTAATTCCAGGGATTATCTCCTCGCCCACCTCTTCGTCCTCTTGGACTGGCTGTTGCACCATTTTAATTATTTAATCATCGCTCATTTCCTCAACGACTCCTTGATCTTCAATTGTTGGATTGATAAAATTTGAGATTGAAATCGCGTTTCGGATTGCTAGTCTATTAACAGCATCTTGAAGTCCCAACTCAATGATTTTTTCATTGACTTCTAAATCCTGGTTCTAAATTTTCTCTTCAAACAACCTAGTGTGTTTGAAGCAATTCCCAAAATGCTAAGGCTTCCTATAGCATGGGATTCTGGGATGTTCTAGGCTTTTTGGCACTGAGATCTGAGGGTGTCATTGCCTCTAACTCTCGCTTTCTCTTCAAAATATTTCCTATGGTTACAAGACTAATAGACTGCCGGTACTGCTTCTGTACCCAAGCCGCCAAATCTTTATGCTTGAGTACAATATTTGAAGCTTTGTGTCTATATGTGTTCAGTTTTTGACAGGCTTTAAGTCTTGATGACTGGCTCATATTAAATAATTTTTGTTTGTCAAGAGTAACAATGTTGATTATTTGCGTGGGGAATTATGTGGTTTGTCTTTATATGGTTTATTATCACTATAGTAACGCAATAGTGGGACCCTCGCATTAGTTAAAACCTCGCATAACTTAAATCTTTAGGTGTCACCAACTGGTGATTTAACTTATCCGAGGTTTGACTGTAGATGATCGCTAAATATTATGATAATAATGATTGAGATAAGCGACGGCATTTTGCAAGGCTCTATAATCCGGGACAGAGCATAAATGTAAGAACAGGGTTGGCTGCCGTATAACCTGTTGACACTAATTATGAGTATGGTCGGAGATAACTGCTTGGGTGTTGTTGAAAGTGAAACAAGGCAATGAAACATAGAGTTTGTATATATGGGAATCTCTTCCACCTTATTTAGCCTCTCTTCTTCATAGTGAATTATAAACAACCATAACTCATACAAGTGCTCATTGCCTCTAGTAGTTTATCCGTGACAATAGGGATACGCGCTTATCTTGTTTCTCAAAGATTATGCAGTACCAGTTCAATTATCATTGGTCATGTGGGTCTATGTTTCCTGACAAAATTGTGAACGAAAGGATGTCGTCCACGATGTGACCAGTACCAATATGGTGAGCTATCATCATATAGTGCTGATTGAATTCCGACTAAGTACTTTACTTTTACACAAGAGGGTCTCCAATATTTCAAAACTGGGGTAATCTAGGTAGAAGCGGCTTTTGACCTAGTTTCCAATAAAATAAGAAGTCGTCGTATTCGGCTCCATCTATTAACTGCTCAAATTCTGTTCGTAACAAGTCGTAACGAGTCAATGTTTAATTGGTCGGGAAGGTCGGGAAGGTCGGGAACAGATCAAGTACGCCGTTCGTTATCAAACGCTGGAGGAGCTGTTGGAACCAAAATGTTCATACATCCCATTCGAGGGCCAGGGGCTGTGTGAGGTGCAGATGAGGCGAGGCGTCACCATGCTCGGATCTCACTGTCGCTCCAAAGAATTAGAGATAGCAGGTAGCCAATGAAAGCAAACCAAGTCTTGGGGTGCTCCTGCTCCTTCTAAGGCAATTCGGCCATAAGACGCCCAGTAAAAGTATTGCGCGGATTCGCCGGAATTTTATCTCGAAATTCTATGAGCGGTTTTGTGTCGGCTTGTGAGTCTCAATGGCAGCAGTCAGCAACTTTAGAAGATCACAGATGAGGTACAATCTTGTTTTTCGCTCAGTTGTTAGTAAATTAGAGATAAGGGCTTCGAGGCTTCGAAGCTTCAATTCTAACGACAAGAGGTCGTACGGTCATCGTAAGTGAGACCTCAAAACCACGTATTATATACTGATCCAAGCATCACTCATAACTCAGGGTAGTAGCAGTTCCTGCTGATGGACTTGAAGCCATCACAAAAGGACCGAAAAGTTGGGTCTCTGTACATCTTTGTTATGATTCAACCGTGTATTGATTGAGCTTAGGCGAGTACTGAGGTTCGCTTAAATCCGCTTTTAAAAACTTGTGGGCTTAGTAAAGAAACAGTAATATATTAAATTCTATTTAATGACCTTCAGGGATCTCTCAGAAGCGGCTTTAGCTCACTTGGGAGAGCGCCAGACTGAAGTCTACCAAGCATGGTTGTATATCTGGAGGTACTGTGTTCGATCCACAGAAGCCGCAGCCTTTTGAAATTCATAAATGCTAATACATTACATTAATCTGACCATCAATATCAGTCGTCCCCTTATTGCGCTTAACCAATTTCTGCCGTCTGTAGAATCCATTTACAGTGAATATTCATGTCATTAATCAATGAATGCTATTGATAATCAGCCATATTCGACCTTGTAAACACGAGACTTACAACTAGAATGATTAATCATATTTGAAATAGTGGAATAGTTAGAAGTATTGGCTCTACCAATTATTTAATTATAATTCTATAAGTATAAGGGCTTAATACTTGCCCCAATATTGACTGGAACTGGAGTGAACATAGTTAACCATTTTGGTTGTAAGTCCCGTGATTTACGATTCGAGTGCAAGAGTAAAAATAGTGAATATGGCTGAACTTCCTGGGTTCAGCGAATCAGCGCATTAGTCTTTAATTAGTTTTGATGAAATTAGCTTGGGTTGGTCGTAGGGGTATAAATATTTACTAAAATTTGGGTGCGGATCAAAACAGAAAAGTGAATATTCACTCTACACACCTTACGTACTCAACGTCAGTACGGACTACCTACCCTTCAGTATACATGTAGAACACTATCTATCCATAAATGGTAGTGATCTCCGCAGATCTCAGAAATTAAAAATTTACAAATTATCCTTGTCAGGATTGAAAAGTTAAATTTGCACCAATCAAAATATTATAAGAGTGCGCAGTAATGACTGACTACAGACTACCTATACCTATACCTCATCCTCCTGTCAATTGCCTTTTTGAGCAAGTAGTGAGAAATGCTCGAAATTATTCTGCAAGGGAAGATACTTCTGAGGTATCATCTGCTAGCGCTATAACCAAAGGTCTAGTTGAGACTTCTTATTTATTGCATAATCCGTTGAGCTGTACGGTCTATAAAGCTTAAGCCGTGAGGCTTCAAGGTTATGTCACGTAGTGAAGCGATTTAGAAGTACATGCAAAAGAAGAGATACAATGTGCTTTGTATTCAAATCTTCCACTGACTACCACAAAATGAACATGCTAAACATATCGATTGATTTTACAGAGATTCATCTTTATGGGTATTTGCATGAGATTAATCTACAAATGTTTCAATATTTCTCATCTATCATGACATTATATGCCTGTCACATTGTTTCATATTCAATTCCATGACTTATACCAGATTACGGAGATAAGCCAGATATCTCACTCCTACCTATGGCTGGCCTACTCTTAAACGAACAGTTCGATTTTTTTTCATATAGTTTGTAATTACTTGGAAAGAATTTACCTGATTAGACCACTTGCCGCTATTATATTTGATACCTTTGGGGCCGTCGAATCACCACCTTCAACTCTTTATAAATCAACAAGAGTATCAATGGATTCAATGGGGCCGGATGGTGTAGCGGTATACCATCCGGGCCGATCTTCCAGGTTAGGTCTGGGTAGCCTGAACACCTGCCCCACCCGAGACCGGAGATCACTGGTTCTTCTCTAGCAGGTCCTACCTTACTGAGGAAAGCTACATTGATGATGGTAGCATGTCTGGATAACCCAAGGTTTTTTGAAATGCTCACCTTGGGTGAGTTTCACGGATGGTAGAGTTCGATAGGGGTGAAGGAAAAGCTGCCTACCACAGCCGTAGCGTTACTTGCAAATGAAATCCGAGGCATGATGTTCATCACAACTATATCATCATTGTAGCTGACTGAAGTCGACACCTGCGTGGGCCTCTAAGGCGCCAGATCGGGTATAAGAAATCAAAAAAAAAAGGATTCAATGGATGGGTGAGGAATTATTCTTTGTTTTCGGGAAGATGAGCTCTCGGTGAATTTACGAAGATGGTCCCACAATTGCGACGAATTCGCACATTTTCTCTTCATTTCAAATCTTTGGTATCAGTTGGGCTTGATATTTAGTTCTACTTATTTAAGTTCCCAGCTTATAACGCGAGAAAACAGGTTGGCAAATAAATGTCACTGAATGGCTTTAAGCGCTCGAAGGAATTTATGCCACAAATGATTGTTGGCTTGGGAACTACATCGTTCGAATAACCCATGTGGCCTTTTTTTCTTCGCTCGTCGTTAGTATAATTTTTATTAAATATGATAAAATCAAGAGTCAAGGGCGAGTTATCTTTACTTGTTTGATGAGGTTGTCCTGAGTGCCAGATACCGAAAGATTCAAGTATGAAGATTGATACAAAGATAATTGCTGTTAAGTTGCTATAATTTATTTTATTTATGTATCCTCTTTTGCGTGGATATCAAGTAGGATGACATAGGACATCCTTTGATGAGATTTTATCGAGGATTATTTGGAACGACCAGTAATTAGTGATGATAAGTGTAAAAAAATAGGCCTATTTACAATCATCTATAGTGAGAGCAGAAACTGGGAATAGTAAGTTTTTTCCCGACTCTTTTTCCCTGTCTCGTCTACCTTTCAGTGAATAGAGAGATAACAAGGGGCTGAAACATCACAATAATGAGATGTATATGACATCAACCAAAAAAAGTATCAATCGCCAGCTTTCGTACGATTCGACACTTTTAAGTTATAAATAATATGTGTCTATAGTATCCAGAGACCGTTTACCATTGTGTATTGTGATGTGGCTTTAGAAAAAATCTAAGGCCAAACTGAATTAACGGCGGATTGTAAATGCGAAAGTTTCGATTACCATGCCTTTATTAAGTTTGTATAACTGCTGCTTGCCATGAATTTCGGGAAATTCTTGTGACAGGCGAATATTTGGTTGCCGGATTAAATTCCTCATATCGGTAGGGGCTACGCCATAGCTGATAGTAAAGAACTTTCCGTCATTTTCTTTTCAAATTTTTCAAATTTCATCTTGGTCTGGACGAAGTTTTAAATCAGTGCAGTCCGAGTTTCAAAAATTTTAGGTTGATAGGTTTAGAATCAATGTCAATGGTATTGACTACGTCTCTAAAATCCTTGAAGCTTTGTCGAAAGAGAGTGAGTGAAAGCTTTTTCTCGCCCATAAGCTTTTAAGGTATTGAGTAAGTATCCCATGACATCTTGGCGCTGTAGGAAGAGAAGAGTTGGAGGTCTGAGCTCAGGTAGTTAGTAGCACGAGAATAATGGTTTATCATCATAACACATAGCCATTGACAACTTCACGTCTGTTATCCCACATGATCAGCATTTATACTATAATCGGCGTACGTTCTCCGCTCTTCTGCCTGGGAGAGCGCTCCATGGTCAAATAATTATACCTCGCTGGCTGATGTGGGCAGAGCAGACAGCAATAAATACAATTGACCGACTTTTGATTCTAACCCGATTGGATCGAACGGTGTAAATGACGGTGTACTGCTTGATGGGTGGAGCAGAACGAGTCAAACTTACATAAGTGCTAGAAGAGAGAAAATATGATTGGCTCATTAGTATTTGAATTGACGAGGTTTTGTGAAGATTGCGTTGACCTAAAAATGATAATTTTCTCAATTGGTGAACGTCAGATAAGCCACCAACCAAGACCCGTAATTTAGGGTTTAGCGTAATTGTTTTACCGAGACTTTATGTATTCCGGTTATGAAGAAGATTAAGTGACAGTCAGTTTCACGATTAAATTATGCGCACGGAAGCGTTAACGGATCTCTGCTGGACAAGTTTAATCTGTTTCCCGTTACTGATGTCTATTCATTTACTCGTGTCTCATTCCTCTTTTCCTTTCTCACACCAGGTAATAAGAGAGAGAGAGATCTGAGACGCACGTGAGTTGAAGCGTTTCCTTTGTCGTTGCAAAAATTAACGATGTTACGATTTTTGAGGTTACGCTACCAAGCCAAAATCTAGGGAGTTTGTCTTGAATCGACAAGTGGAAGGAGAGTGAAGTGGAGTGGATATGGACGTGAACGAGATGAGATGAGATGATGACGGATACTTGGGAGGGGGAAACACACGGGCCTGATAAATCTCCAAGTTCCAGCCTAATAATGGCGTTGGGCGAGTATATCAGTTTGTGCTAGTATGAGCAGAACTAACTAACTACATTTGGTACACATCGATCGATTATTTGTATTTGAGGTTCATGTTTGCACGGATCACGTTGAAGAAGTAAAGTTGCAGCGTTGTCTAGACAATAAGAGGTAGAAAAAGATGCGCACGAGAATGATAGAACTGGACCTTCCTCGTGTGGTTGGATCAAGGTCGTGGACTACCTGGATTGGATCAATAAAATGTTTAATGTCGCAGGGGCCGTACCTTGACTGATCAGGGTGGAGGGAGTGGAAGACTTGTCTGTACTACGATTTGCTGATGGATCATGAGAAATGTAATGAGTGAGAAGGGTGAAAAGTTTTGGTGAAGGGATGGAAATAGATGGTTTATGATTGGAATCCTATATGTTGTAGATATTGGATTAAGGGGTAGGATAATTAATTACATAGAAGAGAAAATAGATCAAACTTCATAACTTTTGTCATTTATTCATATCATCTTAACATGACGCAGTGTGAACCGTGCTGTGTTTGTACTTTATCCCTCCAAGTTTCGTATTGGCTGAGAGCCAAAAAGGGAAGATTGAGCGAGTGCATGTGCTTGTATAATTAATTACATAATATATTTATACTTGTTACTTGCCCAATGCGAAGGTAAATCGTCATTATATGCAAGGGGGTGGGGAAGAAGGCCTAAGGGTGACTCCCTGGTAAAATCTGCCAATGGTTCACAGCTTATGCTTGTATTAAATCGACGCAATTGCCATGATACCTTTGTGCTGGCCTACAATTTGGACTTCTTTTTTATTCATATACATGTATTGATACCCCATATACATTAAGCTCAACATACTTCTATTCTTCTGACCCACATTTCAATCAATATCCAACTCCAAATTCCAACGTGCTATCTATCAATCAAAGCCCTCAACTCGCTTCTCTTCGTACCCAGCTCTGACCATCCGTTTCACCTCTGATAGTCGGTCCTTCGTAGCTCTGATCGTCGCCCCTCTAAACCAGAAGTTCCTCCAACAAGACGTGTTCTAAGATGTCTTCAACTTCAAGCAGCTTCTCCTCTACGATTGAAATGTCTTCTTCTCCCATCTTCGGACATAGAGAAATCTTAGCAACTGTTTCGACCAATTCAAATTCACTGCCTCGGAACTCATCTCGATGCTCTTACAATCTCAAATTGTTATGCGCTGAACGGCCTAAGCTGATGCGAGCATCCACTACGGCTCCTTCACTTCAGACTTCGATTATTCCTAGAGAACCTCAATATAGTCACAGCACAACGAGAGCTGCCGCATTACTCAGTCGAATGGCAAATAGTGGTGCCAGCTCAAGACAAACGAGAGGCGGCAGTATCGGTAGTCTTGACAGTTCTTGCTACTCAAGTTCTGAAGATCAACGAAGCCCGACAGCTACCAGAGACGACGTTGCGAGAAAGGAAAGTTACGAGGGCTGTTCAAATCACAGTGAGTATTTCATATTGTGGAAAAAATGAGATGGCCTAACAAGGCGTAAGCTGGCAATTATTTTAGTTTTCCAAATTTTGAAGACTTTGAGGATCTTCAAGAGGAGGGATAGAGATGGAATACAGATGTGGCTCACCGCTGGAATGAAAATGCGAGGAGTTTGGAATGTCACCAATCTGATCCGGCATCAGATATCTGACTAGGATAATCTAATGTCTGATCAGGTTGCTGAAATAATAAACTACATTGGCGTGGTGGTTCTATGGCGAACTCTGGAATGGCGTTGGAATTCGATTTTATTAACGCTCATAAGGCTTGCAGGCATCTAGCCCATCTTCTTGTATATGAAGAAATTATCATTGAACTATTGTAAACTTTATTTCTTAATATAATTCGATTGGTGAATCTTAGTTTCTGAATGCTAGTGCTTGCTCCTGGCTGGTTATACATACACCGAGGAATTGACGGAATTAATTTTGCAGAATCTCGGTTTGCGTTGTGCAAATTTACAATGCACAATGCACAGACGTATTTTTTCCCAATTGACTCGGCTAGTCCTAATTAGGCTACCTTAGACAAGCGAGAAATTATCCCACAAACATTTCGTTTGACGATGAGAAGCATGCTTCAAAACACCTTCGACAACACAAGCCTCGCGACTCATCCATCTATCGCATTATGGCTGTGGGAAAGTAAGTATTTTATGTCCCTTGAATAATTGAATTAAGAAAGTTTCACCTGGACGGGAATGACAACTGATGTAAGCTGGAAGCCTTCTTGTCTGACGAGATCACAGGAACAAGCGCCTTTCAAAAGGTAAGAAAGGCCTAAAGAAGAAGACTCAAGATCCTTTCACCCGCAAAGATTGGTATCAAGTTAAGGTATTCATGAAGAAAATATCTCACTACGCGTACTATGTTGTCTAACAAGTTTCAGGCACCATCTTCATTTCAGATCAGAGAGTAGGTCATCATCATATTATAATAATGCCTCTCTAATGAGTGCTATAGCGTCGGCAAAACCCTCGTAAACAGAACAACAGGTCTTAAGAACGCCAATGATGCCTTAAAGGGTAGAATTTTTGAGGTGTCCCTAGCCGATCTCCAAAAGGACGAAGATCATGCATTTCGAAAGGTAAAGCTTAGAGTCGACGAAGTTCAAGGAAAAAACTGTCTTACCAATTTCCACGGTCTCGATTTCACATCTGATAAACTTCGATCATTGGTCCGAAAATGGCAAACTTTGATTGAGGCCAATGTCACCGTAAAAACAACTGACGACTACTTAATCCGGATGTTCGCGATTGCTTTCACCAAGCGAAGGCCGAATCAAATTAAAAAAACGACATATGCAGCCTCATCTCAAATCAGAGCGATCCGGAAAAAGATGACAGAGATTATTCAGCGTGAGGCGTCTAGCTGCACTCTCACACAACTAACCGCCAAACTTATCCCTGAAGTTATTGGCCGCGAGATTGAGAAAGCTACTCAAGGCATCTACCCTCTACAAAATGTAGTTTGGCTGTGCGTATTAGAAGATATTATAGCTAACCAAATCTCCAGGTCCACATTCGCAAAGTAAAGCTTCTCAAGGCTCCTAAATTTGATCTTGGAGCTCTTCTAAATCTTCATGGCGAATCGAACACAGACGAGTCAGGAATGAAAATTGAACGAGATTTCAAGGAGCAAGTGCTAGATTCGGTCTGAAAGGGGTTGCGGTTGAAGGTTTCATGGGATTGGTGCGGTCAAGTTTATGTAGCCTGCTATCGGGTGTAGAATTAAGGTAGTTCAATACCGCATCTGTGAAGATTCCTCCTACTGAATCTTGCACCATAAATGGGTCATGTGTTTTAGGTCATATTCTATAAAGGTATATTTCTTTACAGGTATCTTTTTATTTTGGTGCTCACAACACTCAATTTTCTTACTAATGGCTCTGCATTTATTCACTTTTCAATTTTAATATCGACTATGACAGCTACGCTGAAATACGACAGCATATGGTTCAAAAAATGTAAACCAACTCTATAACATCTATGGTATTGCTTTGAAATCTATTTTGTAAGTTAGAAATAAAACCTTATACGGCCTACTAAAGCATGCTTACTAATCCTGAGAGTGATAAGATAGAGAATTAGTATACTCGCGGTGAAGTGTTTCGGAGAGAAAACCACGCTTCAGATCTTCACGGAAAGAGTATGTCACAATATGACTTGGATGTACTAGAATGATGACAAAGGATATATAAAAATTGTCTAGCGAAGACCTCTGGTCTACATGTCCCGTTAATTGTGCTGCTACCAAGCTTAGATGAGACGACTGACGCTAGGATTCCTCATGAACAGAACTTCGAAGTCCCTTGTGTTAGCCTTCAACCGACTTGGAAGCTGGAGAAGAAAGGATAAACTAAAATAAGTTGAGTAGTTGTCTACCTCTACTAGCTCACAACTGATTCGCAGCCCAATGGCACGTCTTGGGGAAAGTTTATGTCAACACGGGTGTTCTTCGGTAGGATTCTTTGAGCACTAAGAGATTGGAAAGTGGGTATTCTTTGTCGTGGGTCAGCGGTGGATTAGTCTCGGTAGGACATGGCAGGTCCTGTCAATATGGCTGACGGGCGTCGCAATTCTTCACTTTCCTGAGAACTGACCGGTCTGATTGGGTACAAGTGGTGCCATGCATAGTCTTTAGTTCTATATGAGACTGTAGTTATTACGAAGCAGGGATATAAATTGACACTCTGAAGCGAACGAGAGGTGAGTCATATCTAAATAGCTCATGATCCTCCTCGTTGTCGTCGGCACGGGGTGTTATGGTGTTGAGGGAGCGAGTGCGGCATGTGCAGCGACTTAATCGATGTGTATCGCGCACCAATTTTCACCCTGTATCCACCGAGTCAAGCCCAATACTGCGTATGTGTAGGGGGCAGCCAGCTCACGACGCAGGATCTACTCATGGTATGCTCACGATTGTCTCGGCATGAACCTTGTTTTAATCAGCCTAAACGTGGCCTAAGTTTGACGCCACGAGTGCGTCGTCTTGGAATCCTTTAGGCAGATACAGGGCCCGTCGAGGTGGGATCTGGATGGGTGGTGATCCTTGATGAGAGGCCAGCGCGCCCTGGTGAACCTTGATTTGAATGGTGAAAACGACCGTCTCTGCTTCTTCCGTGTGCTGCCACCAAGATAATAGTCCTGGATCCGATGGTGTCTCGACGCCCGCTAGAATGTTTCTCATACTAGGCCCACCATGTGATGAGAGAGAACAGCGAATAAAGTCCATCGTTTCGATACTCACTTCACCGCGTCGTGACGTGTCGCGCTTAACGAGCTTTATCTGGGACCCTGAATTCGGCCGATGACAGGGATCCTAGCGCTAGGAGATCATCTGCCACATTGATCCATCTCGTCATTCCTCAGCCTGACGACACCTACGACAGACAATATGGCATCCGACGACTCTCTACCCACTCTCAAAATCCTCATGGTCGGCCCTTCTGGTGCTGGAAAATCAGCATGTATGTCTCCTCCCCATGGCCTCCCCCAGACGGCGTCTCACGACGTGGCACAGTGCTCATCCGCTATTGCGACGACCAGTTTGACAACGAATCCTCCACGGCCACCATTGGCGTAGACTTCAAGGTACGTGCCCCCTCTTTACCGCCGGCGACTCCGCCTCACATACCAGTAGATGAAAAAACTCATAGTTCATGGCACGGCGTACCGGCTCAACCTTCTCGACACGGCGGGACAAGAGCGCTTTCGCACGCTCTCCACATCATACTATCGCAACGCGCATGCCGTAGTCCTCGTCTATGATATTTCGAACCGTGAGAGCTTCCGTGCTATCGATCGCTGGTTCGACGAGGCCGCAGCCAACGCCGCCCCGCGTGCCGTTACCTATCTCGTCGGAGCTAAGGCCGATAAAGCCGTCGGCGGGCAGCGCCGTGTCGCGGCTGAAGAAGGCCAAGCTAAGGCTGCACGTCAAGGCGCCATCGGCTGGTGCGAGGTGAGTAGCAAGACACGCGAGAATGTGCGACGAGTATTCACAGAGGTTGTCGAAGCTGTGGTGAGTGACGCGGAGCTCATGAAGATGGGCAGTCGACGTCCGGGCACGGTTCAGATCGAGCCGAATGAGGGGGCGTTGGGGTCCATTTGTTCGTGCTAGAGACGGCGTCAGGGATTGGGATTGGCTGGTTCAGGTTTAGGTTGTTTAATTGCTTGGGTTGGGACGGAGTTCACAGGGGCAGCGCATTTCTACATTGTATGTGATAAGACTAGGAGACGCATGGCACGCGTGGCTTTACTACGGTAGCTCTTAGTCTAGATTCTATGCTATCCTTCGTCTACTCTTTCTCTCTCTCTGTTCCCTGCCGTGCCCGTCAACCACTCAGCCGGCCCATCCGTTCCCGTTTCTGCTTCCTTATAGACCCGACACGGGCGGGAGTGCGCACGCGACTTGAATGACCTCATCGTGCAGATACTCGCTGAACCATGGTTGATGAAGGAGGGGCCAACCCCGCGTCGCGTCGCCCACCCAGGGGCCTAGGCTCTCAGATACCCCGCAAAGAAGGCCCTCGCCCGTGCACGGTCTGAGGGTGAGATGATCACATGAGAGAAAGAAACAAGGATCGCCGCACGGTTGCTCACGCAACCTCGCGCCAGACGGTGGGTGATGTGACGGGGGCACGATGAACGAGGGATACACACCCTTGCACTTGGCAGAACCGATCGTGCTGGAGACAGTCGTCCTAGCGATAGGAACCGAGTGAAACACACCGCTCCCAACGGCACGGGAGGTAGACTCCGCGCGCGGCATCTTGGATGGATGGGACATGGACTTGGATCAGAGTAACGCGAACCTGAGAGCCAGACAAACCACCGCCCCCTCTCTCTCAATTAGATGTCTCTGACTCAGGTGATGGCAGTACAGACTCGCCATCTTCGACGTCTCTGGGATTTTCCAATCTATCCTCAAATTCACCGGCCGGTCCTGGGCGCCCACACCCAGGATTCAAGTGTGTTGGATCTGTGTCTGAGTCGTGAGACTACGCTTTTGTGGCACGGAGTGTGCGAGAACCCAAAGAAAGGCGGCGCCAATGGCGCGCCTACTGGAGGGATAGGGTAGAGGCGAGCAAGCTGCGATGCTTCGTGCTACGGTACCGGCCCCGTCGATACGTGCGGTCGGTCTGATGCGGTGGTGTCAGGTCCGACGGCGCGATTAGATGTTGGTTAATCATCCATGGGAAATGTAGCTTCGTGGTCCGGCGTAGGCGGATGCGGCTCCTCTGTCAACGTCGGTCGGGCCACTCCCTCCTCATCCCAGGATGCTCGCTCACGGTGAGCTGGTCGGTCGGCAGGTCATGTGCTCTAGTATCCCTGTTGGTCACGACGTCAGGATTTTGTGTTCTGCGCTAGAAGGATTGGTGGGACGGCACGCCTGTCACACTGCCAAAGGGTCAGTGATACGTAAAGAAGCCGCGCTCCGTCAACACTTCTCGTCGAACCTCACCGACTCATTTTGTCGTTTTCTCATTCTTAAATGCGGCAGGATCTCGGCTTGGTCTCGCTAGCCTATCACAGGATCTTTTTGCGCGCTTAGTTTGTCATTCTTTCCTGGCGGGGGTAACACTATGGGACGTCGTATTTGCCTGCAGTGTCGATGATTTTTTCACCTAAATTACAGATCTTGTCTCTCTCGTACGTAGTGCATGCGTAAACCTTGAGTAAGTTCCATCTTTTTCATCCACTGATTCGGCTAGGGACGTTCTTTCGTGAACGACCAGCTTAGAGTTATAATCAGAATTTATCAACCAATACACCTCATGATGATTATCCACCATGAATTTCGGGCTTGGGATTCCGAAGATTTCATATTTAAAATGAGAATAAAGTCTTGGTCATCATGTTAGCTGGAAATGAACCTTCTTCATTTCGTGACGAGTAGGAATCCTCGAAAATACTGAGCGATCTAGGCTTAAAATCCAGCCTAACGGTCCGAAAGGGGAACAATACAAGGCGTTCGGTTAAATATGGTATACCTGTGTTTTATCGTTACAAAAACCTTCGGTCGGAATGTGTAGTTGACGGAACATGACAAGTGATAGAATCTGTGACGAAAGTACTATCATTTGGGAACTTAACTGTTCTAGAATTGTTGATCTGTTTTGCGGCATCCCAGTCATACATCTAGCTTTGTCCAAACTGTGGGTTTGCTCGAAAAAAATATCTCTCTGGATTCTCCATCTTCTGTTTTCAGATAATACTGCCTCTATGTAGATACTAGTAAATAGCTCGACACATGTTGTGCAATAATATTCTATCGCGTTTATCTCTGCAGGGACAAATGAGCAATTATAGGGAATATCATGGCTTTTTTTACGTATCGCTCCTTTTCGTTGAACATGAATGAGTGAAATAGAACTACATTATATCCTCAAGGTTCGTAATCCACGAAGAAATTTGCTCGAGAGACTAGGGTGTCGCTTTGGATGAAAAAACATCATGAGGACATGTTGCGTTCTTCACCAATGGAGTTCCCATGTGTTAGTTGTGACCGCCGTGAAAGCCCTACGTACATTTAGTGAGAACGGGGTACATATTTAACATGCAATATCCACTGAATCTCCATCCATGCGCGTGTACCCAGCGGCCATGTATCTATCAGCGCCTAATTAATGTTGAACGCTAAAGGTTTTCGGCACGGAGACTGGTCAATCCGGGGGACAGGCGGGCTCGTCAGCCGTTCGTTCGCATGCCTCTACGGTTGATCTGCTTCGAGAAGCACAGGCACACTCACCTAAGCTGAAGAAAGAAGTGTCTGCGAAATCTGAAGGATGCCTACTTGCAGACTCAGTCTGTCAAATAGAACCTTCTCCCGTGAGATCTATGCGGATCTGCGCTGCCGCAGGTACCGACCGATTGGGATCTGGGTCGTTGAAACGTGATCTTGTCGCGCTGGGGTCGATGATCAGCAGCATCAAGAGGGTGGAGGTGGAGGATCTGTCGCCACTGCATGCGATGCGAATCTATCATCGAATGATAGCCTGGCTCATAACATGAGACGACATGAAACTGATTCATAGCGAAGAGAAAAAACGTGCGGAAATGCGGGGAGATGGTTGAACCATTGACGTAAATGGGTGATGCATGTTTATTTACCATTCAAGTGTGAATTCTTACTGATTCTGGATCCCTAATGTAAGTACATCTTTACACAATCTTCTTCAAATTCTAACTAGAGCATATACCCACATAGACTTTCTTTACGGTGTATTTCTATGCAGAGACTGGAGATGAATAATTGAATGTTTAAATTCTGTTTTCTACTGGAACTCGATTTGGGGTGCATGATAAGGTCTCACTTCATAATGAAAGACCTGAAACGGCGGCCATTCGTGCTCGTCTGAGCATGATGCATTGACTTGAAGAACCTATGCAGGTACCTTGACTGCGACATCGGCTTCCACTCACCGTCTTCTCTTCGTCCGAGCTTTTAGATTTGCGTCCAAATCACAAGGCTAAATTCATACACGATATGTCTCTACATGTCCAAACGTTGCTGAGGTGTCCGGTGGTATTGCTAATTACAAGATCAAAAGATTGAGCTGCCATCAAACGCCTGCGGCTCGTAATATATGCCAAATTAATTTCAAGAGATTTTAGCCCAGCGCGCTCATAAGTCCTGTGTGGATCCCGTGAGTGGCAGAAACTCAGCGCATTAGAACCACAAATATTGTACTATATTCCGATCCCATAGAGAGAATGAACGTTATATTTTTAGATCTTCAGATTCAGCTTGGGGTCGGATGGTTGTGTGGTACCAAGTAGAGTCTGAGTAGCCAAGGCACATGCCCCACATGAGACAGGAGAAAGCTGGTTCGAATCCGGCAAAACCCACAAGCCACATTTCTCGCCTGGTCATGTATGTGACGATGATGGAGGCACGCTGGATAGTCGTGAGTGGATGAAATGCGTTGCTGCGACAGACATGAACGGTTGAGGGTTGAAAGGGCTGTCAGGCATCTGACTTTGAGTTATATCTTCAAAATATATTCGGGCATGAGTGCCCCTCATATCAAGTTGAGTCATCGCTCCATGTACCGTACCAGCGTCATTCGTGTCATAGCCTCAAGTGGTTTGCCTGATGTTTTGTTTTCGTTTTGGTTTCTAACGACGGGGCGTCGCTCGATCTTTAGGTAGATCTCCACCGGTAGAGGTATCGTGTTCCAGCACCCTTGTGCTATTTGGGGGTTCTGTATCAACGTCACCCCCGTACTAAAGTACGGGGGGCCAAGTCTATTGCCCATACAAGTCTATTGCCCATTTTTCAATCTAACCCCTACACTTTATATTACCGCACCACCCGCACTATACTCATTACATTCATTACATGTATTACCAAACTTTTAGTCAGCCATCAACGTAATTAGAATCGTAACTAATTAGATCGGTTTATCTAGCGTTCTTGTACAGATGTTTTCAAAGCTTGACTATCTGAAAGGTTATACCTCTTAGACCATTTTACTGAAGCAATCACAAACAGTTACACGAACGAGCAAGGAAAACATAAGATATGGCGATTATCGAACAAAAATGAGAGTAGGGAAATAATTACAGCACCTGGGAATGTAAGAT
>JAATOF010001372.1:0-10178 GCA_013170925.1 Podosphaera leucotricha | reverse complement strand
CTATCGACTAAGGAAAGCTCTACTAATATACGCGACTGCAAACTATAGATAGGGGTTATTGCTACGCGTTACCAATTCATCACATGATGCCCCTGCCATATCTATGACTTTATATATACAAGTGAGGATAATCGCCAATATACTCATAAAATTCTTTAGCACCATCCATAAATCTATGAATGAACAAGAGCCAACTAAATGAACTTGGGCTCCTAAACCTCGTATCACCTGTGTCTTGACATTGTCAGAGAAGCTTGGGTTTGAATAAGTATCATATGTAGTACTCAAACAACCGATAATCTAAAGAAGTGCTAAGTAATAATTTTTTATCAGAAATGTAGCTTATTGCTAATTATTAACTTTTTGTAGTCGAAAACAGCGCTTACAACAATTTCCGCCCTAATTGCCATCATTTGAGTTTATCTTTAACATCAGCGAAGGTACATTGTCAGAAAACAAGTGGCCGGCATGTACTAACTTAGAACAACTCCCTTCTACTAGATTCTAGCAGTGGTGACTATGACCAATTCAGAACTATTCCGATACCAAGTATCCTGGCGACCTGTCTAGTAGTAATATCTGAAGATTATCGTGATCACTCAGCTGTTAATCAGTTAGTTAGCCAAGAGCAGTAACTTATGACTCTCATGTGAGATCATTCTAACGATTTATTTGATTTCATTCATGAGAAAAAAATAAAATGCTTCAATTTGCCCATCTATTAATGTCAATTAAAAGCCTATGGGGAGAAAGTTGTTTATCATACATTCGAACTTTCGCATCATCACCGGCTGTAGCGAACATACCCGGGTTCGTGGGACTCCATGAAACGGCAGTACAACAACCCTTTTTATGGCCTTTGATTTTTTCGATAAGCCGACCAGAATCTTTGTGCCAGATGTAGATGAAGCCTCCTACATAAATATTAGACATTTGCCAATTTTTGAGTATGTTTAAATACCTTCACTTCCAACAAGAACAAAGCTTTCATTCGCGCCTCCGAATGATGATCTGATGACGTACGTCCCTCCCTCTTCTCCACATTTAAATTCTTCGATAGTCGCTCGAGTATCTAGGTTTATCATCCTTACTTCACCATCAAGCTTATTCACTAGGAGATAGCGAGAATTTTGACTGATACTCACAGATCCCATTCTATATTTGAAATCCAATTGGTATTCAAGTTCTCTGGTTACAAAGTTGTAAACGTGGATTTTGGTTTCATTATCCAGGGCAACTAAATAATGCCCATTGAGAGAAATTGCTAGGTCTTGTATTCGATGGTTTTGTCCCCAATCGTAAATAAGTTGACCGTTGAGGCCCCACTGACACAGATTACGCTCTCTATCTAGGCAACCAGTGACGAATGTTTGACCATCTGGTGCCCATGAGCAGCTACTCACAGGTTCGCCAAATTTGGGTAACTTTCGCCTGAGTACTCCATTCTAGATTGGTTAACTTGCGAGATTATTGAATAGTTGAATAAACTTACATTTGTATTCCATAGAGTAGCATACTTATCGTTGGCACAGGTGACAATAATGCTATCATCAGGACTCCAAGCTATTGAGCAAATTCCCGCATCTGGTATTACTAGAGTTTGGAGTAAATCGAAACTTCCAACTTCATAAATAAGGCATGTTCCATCTTCTCCACAACTTGCTAGTTTGGTCCCGTTATTCGAAAATTTGACCTGCCACACTTCGCCATTGTGTAATCCTAGCTCAATCATTGTTCTACATGGAAACTGATCTCTTTCACAGTGATGATCCTGATACAATGAAGGCGAAGACAATGTGTTGTGATAAAGACACTGAGAGACTTGTGTGTCTTTAACTTGCTGAAGCAATATGGCCAAGCGATGTTCAGGTAATATTACAGCGGGTGATACGCATTCTTTGTTATTAGTTCCTGATATCCTGAGCATAGATTTAATACTCACTAGACAACTCAGACAAAAGGTTAATTCGTGAACGGCCTGCCGCGCCATCCCACTCGGCTTTAGCCCTCAAATCTTCTACGGACTGGCACATGAGTAGGCTGTCATGTGTTAGCAAAAGCTATTGAGCTCAGTCACTTAGCTTCGAAGGCTTTTGGTTTACCTAGAAAGGAAGTGAAGCTTTTCTGTATCTTGATAAAGTGGAGTAAGCTCTAGCCGCAATACCATTAGAGCTGCTCCAGTGTCTCTCTTCTCTAAAAGTTCAAGATATTTTTGTTGACGAAGCCAGAATCGCATTACTTTTTTATCTGCCCCAGCTTGAAGAGCTAATCCGGGCTCGGAGCTTTCACCAAATAGCAAAGTTTCGGCTTGTGTCCAATTTCCTTGAATTACGGCATTTCTAAATAATGCTACTGTGGGGCTTTCGAGTTCGAAACCACTTTCGAGACATAAATTATGTGCACTTTTTTCATATCCCAAGTCAGATAACGCCTGTAATAAGATTCTCACAACTTCTTCTCGGTCATGACCAAAGTATGGGTCGCTATGTTTTCTATCAGCGCGACTATCTGTAATATCAGATATATTCATTCCATTAATCGCATTCAACTGCACTAACTTATCATGAGTAACAACTTCTGGGAAAGCAGAGAGTGGTTGCAGCGTATCATTGGTGTTGCAGTTGTTTTCCTCCAATATCATTCTAGCACTGTAGCGTCTTCGTTTTATCCGATGCTGATGAGCTGTCTCGTAAGCAGTTGCTTGATACGTCACCGGATCTATTACTTGTTCCTGTATACAATTTTCTTGCCAGGTAGTGTCAGAAGATCGCCGCCTACGACCCAGAACCTGAAATACAGATGTAGGAGCAACGTTGAAAATTTGCAGTGACGAGCCAGTCGTGCCTGATGCAGTTCTGGATTGTGTTTGAACATGCAACGGCTGATTTGTGGTGCTAGATTCCGTGAAATTGTTGCTAAGAGTAGGTGAATGATTCGTAATCAGTGAATTGTCGGGGATGGAAGACGATATGGAAGGTGGAGAATCGTCTGCCAGGTCGACTTCTGCGGGGGTGCCGCTAGTGTTTTGAAGTTTATCTAACAGCGTTCAAAAAAGTCTGGAGGGGGTTCAAGTAACTTGGAAAGTGCAAATGACTAGACCTGAGCTTATCCACGTTGCACTCGTACCTGAGCAGTTGTCTGAGGTCTCCGGACGCTAGCTGCTGATAATGAGACTGTATTGAAGATGGTTGTGCGATTTTTCATTCTTGGAGCTTCCCTTGGAACGATACTTGGTGGTGAACGGATTTTGTGATGTTAGTTCACGCAGATTGAAGTCTGAAGTAAGGAGGGGACGAAAGTTGGCAGTGGAAGCTTCGCACGTGACCGAAAAATAACCCAAGGAATTCCGTCTATGGATCCGTATTTGGGAACCGGAAACTGTCACTGTAGAAAATTTCAGCTGATCTATTCCAGGTACATGTCACTTGTGAATCCTACCTTTGATCATACTCAACATGCGTCTTCGATTAACCACGGGGCTCCATGATTCTTGCATGTCGACCTTACCCTTTCTAGGAGCTCGCTAAAGCTCACCACTTACCCTAGTCAATCAACTGCATGCATGTCAATCAAGAAGACTATACAAGATTGACTGACAAGCACTTTGATTAATCAGGTTGACTATTCTACACTTCATATCGATAAGAAAAATCCTGGACACCTAATCTGAGCTCCACCTGATACTTCTTTGTTTGTATCCAGCCTGTGAATATTGATCCAACAAGGTTGAAGACTGTTTAGGACAAAAGCATTATCAGTATCTGTCCTTATAGTAGGATAGAAAATACGTCAGCATCTGGCCCTATTTGAATCTAATTCAAAAAAAACTAGCTTAAGTATTGGAGGATCTATCTGGAAATGGCTCCAAACCTAAAGCCAGATACCGATGGCGAAGAACAATATGGTACACATTTCAATAAACTATGAATTCATTTGCTAATCAGAACTGTTTAGGCTCTATTTATTCTGTTTCAGGGTACGAAATGACATAATATTTAAACCAAATATTTTACTGATGTGATAAAGTCCGGTCGTTGTAGCAGAAAACATGATTGGTGTTGCTATGTACGAATTGGTAAGTAATCTCTTCCATTAGCTCTAGAAGTCTAATTAAAAAACAGGTACGAGTTGGGCATGACAATCTTGTCGGCGAAGTCATCCGAATCGAGGCAGATAGAGCTACAATTCAGGTATATGAAGAAACTGGTAAGGCTGAAGTTGAACTACAGGAACTTTAAATACTAAATGTATTAGCCGGTGTAACTGTAGGAGATCCTGTACTCCGAACTGGAAAACCTCTATCAGTTGAGTTAGGACCCGGATTAATGGAAACAATTTATGATGGCATCCAGAGACCTCTTAAGGCTATCGCAGAATCATCGAACAGTATTTACATACCTCGGGGTATTGCTGCTCCAGCGCTTAACAGGGAAAAAGATTGGGATTTCAAGCCAATGATGAAGGTCGGAGATCATATCACTGGTGGGGATATCTGGGGTAGTGTCTACGAGAATTCTCTTCTAAGCGACCACAAAATTTTATTTCCGCCACGAGCTCGCGGCACAATAACGAGAATTGCCGAGAAAGGCAGCTATAAAGTTGATCAAAAAATCCTTGAGGTCGAGTTTGATGGCAAAACAACCGAATACAGTATGATGCATACCTGGCCAGTTCGTGTACCTCGTCCAACATCAGAAAAACTCTCTGCAGATAAGCCATTTATTGTTGGGCAGCGTGTGTTAGATGCTTTATTTCCGAGTGTTCAAGGTGGGACTGTTGCCATTCCGGGTGCTTTCGGCTGCGGCAAAACCGTAATATCTCAGTCTGTTTCAAAATTTTCAAACAGTGATATAATTATATATGTCGGATGCGGAGAACGAGGAAATGAAATGGCAGAGGTTTTGATGGACTTTCCTGAACTCTCTATTGAAATTGAAGGTCGAAAAGAGCCGATTATGAAGCGTACTACACTCATCGCTAACACCTCTAACATGCCTGTCGCTGCGCGAGAAGCATCAATCTACACAGGTATTACTGTAGCAGAGTATTTTCGTGATCAAGGCAAAGATGTTGCCATGATGGCCGATTCATCATCTCGCTGGGCTGAGGCTCTTCGTGAGATTTCAGGCCGTTTAGGAGAAATGCCTGCCGATCAGGGATTTCCCGCCTATCTAGGTGCTAAACTTGCTAGTTTCTATGAGCGAGCTGGTAAAGTTCAAGCTCTAGGCAGCCCTAATCGTGAAGGTAGCGTTAGTATTGTTGGTGCCGTAAGTCCTCCAGGTGGTGATTTTTCTGATCCCGTGACTACTAGCACCTTGGGTATCGTTCAAGTTTTCTGGGGTCTGGACAAGAAGCTTGCTCAGCGGAAACATTTTCCCTCAATTAATACCTCAGTAAGCTACAGCAAGTATACAACTGTCCTCGATAAGTACTATGAGAAAGACTTCCCTGAATTCCCCAGACTGAGGGATCGTATCAAACAGCTATTGTCTGATTCTGAGGAATTAGACCAAGTTGTACAGTTAGTCGGAAAATCTGCCTTATCTGACCCTGACAAAATCACTTTAGACATTGCTGCAATGATCAAAGAGGACTTTTTACAACAAAATGGCTACAGCGATTATGATCAGTTCTGTCCTATTTGGAAGACCGAGTGGATGATGAAGGCAATGATGGGCTTTCACGACGAAGCACAAAAAGCGGTTGCTCAAGGTCAGACTTGGAGCAAGGTTCGCGAGGCCACTAGTGATCTGCAATCGCAGCTTCGAAGCATGAAATTTGAAGTTCCCGGTGATGGCCAGGAAGTAATTACTAAAAAGGTAGGTATATGGTTTATCCTTGAAAGTTAAATACACTAACACCCAACAGTACGAAGATTTAGTTCAAGCGATGACAGATAAATTTGCCGCAGTAACTGATGAGTAGATTTGATATTTGGGGTTATTAATTTACGCGGCTTCTTTTCTAAGACTAACTCATTTTGATCAATCACCATATAAGAGGTTTTTTTCAATCACTAATAGGTATCCAGATAGGTACATGTATTTTATTAAAGTTTTACTTTAGCTTATTTTCTATGAGTGTGTATCCTTATCGATACAAGTAATTTTGAGTATAGCATGAAATTCAAACAGAAACATTAGTTTTAAAGTCGTTTAATTTATTTTCCAGAATCTTCATATTTCAATTTCGTTTGACCATGGTATTGCATCAAGGGAACCCCTTTTTTCCACTGTGCGCGCTGCTGCTGTACAAGCCCAATTAAGAACCTTTGACATTTGTGTTTCTCCTTTAACAACCTTTACAGCGTAAGCTCCAACAAAGGTATCACCAGCGGCTGTAGTATCAACAACATTTGTCACCGTACTAGCTGGCACGTATTCACCGTTTTTATTTTCAATGCTCGCAAAGAAAACTCCTCTAGCCCCCAGAGTCACAGTCACATTCCGTACGCCTTTCTCCAAGAATTCGTCAGTCACGCTCGTCCAATCAAAATCTGGTCTTTCTAAATCTCCCAGGGAGCGATCAGTCAGAATCGCAGCTTCCGACTCATTGAGAATCAAATGGGTAAGACCCAAGTAGACTTCAATGGGCAGGGGCAGTGCAGGCGCTGGATTGAGAAGCACATCTACGCCGGCTTCTTTCGCCGTTTTGACTATCTGTATCACTGTGGGCAGAGGAATCTCGAGCTGTAAAATAATCATATCGGGTAGGGGGACACCGAGGGAGTTGATTGAGAGGAAGTCCTCGGGGGCGAGACAGTGATTAGCACCGGGATTTAACAGGATTCGATTTTGGCCCGACGCCTCTTCAACGAGGATTAATGCTGAGCCTGTCCTGTGCTGCTCAATGACGCGCACTCCGGATGTGTTGATCCCGTTCCATGACATCGATGAGATCAGCCGAGGGCCAAACTCATCTGCTCCGACAGCCCCGACCATTTTGACAATAATTTCGGGTTCGTTACGAGGGTCGATAGTTTTGGTTGATGGATTTGGTCGAGAGACGCGGGCACATGATACAGCTTGGTTAGCTCCTTTTCCCCCGGACCCAGTAAAGAATGAATTTGCTGTGAGTGTTTCGCCACCGCTAGGTATACGAGTACATAGTGTCACCAAATCAATATTTAAAGAGCCGATTATCGTGATAATTCGAGGCGCCATTTCTTAAATTTTTAAATTTAATATGCTTAGTGGCTTAGACCGAAATATTTTGAGTATTTATAGTCGGACTTGATTCTTCATTTACTAGTCGCTTTGCCCTTTACTAATTGTTCTCGTGATCGGAACACGCGACTTTCCGAGCTTGAGTCGTTTTCCCCTTTTTGTCGCCACCACAAAAAGGAGGCTAACATAGCTAAAATTAGACATCGTGAACTCTTGGCGCTCAGACTGCAGCCTCGATCCAGTCTGATGGTGATGGGCATGTCGTGCAACATAAAGTTCCAACTCCCAAGTTACTGATTGACATGGAGTTGAACTTTGTTGCTTAGCCAGCCATCTATTTTGCGATAAATAAATTTGCTAATCGCCAATCCCCTCCCAATACATGCGGTTGACTATAGTAATTTGATCCGTTGACGGAAGTTGTGATAGTTGCCTTGCAAAGATCCACAACCAAGTTACAACCTCTTCAGGCACATTCTCTTAACAAACATGAGATTTCGCCCAACAGGATACTTTGCACTCGATTTGAATTTGCTAAACAAATGAGTATTTTCATAATACAGGATATGTTTGAATCTATGATATCCGCCATAAGAACAGTCTTAGGCACCATTGGCCTATATACTCCTCTCAGGTCAATGAATTTTCTCTCAAACAATGAGTTTCAAAAATTTGTACAGAAATTTGCGTCTTTAATCTACTCAAGGTCTCCCAAAACTTCAGGTGAGACATGGAAGGAGACTAACCTTATCTATAAATTCATGACCTTTAGAATCCTGGGATTTTAGCTGAAAATACCTACAGCTTATCGGAATAAAGGAGTTCGAGGCCAGACTTGTTTGTCTCTTTGTTTTCCGCAAAACCTCTTCATAAAATATTAAAATATAGGTGACAAAAGCTTTTTGTCTAAGCCGCCATATTCAGGCATATCTTCTCATTGTGTAGCAAAATATATCAGCTGGATTAAAAAAAATGAAATTTTATCTCAGGTTGACGGGCCCATACACAATCATGGAACAGCGGCTGCAGTCGCAGGAAAAATTAGCCAACAGCTAAAACAAATATCGACAAAAAAATATTGCATCAATCTATGCTCATTTCAACCCATAGCATAGACCAGGCGAAACTCTTGGCTGTTTTACTATTCTTCATATCGATGAGAAAGATATCTTATAGATTCTCAATACAAATTTGGCTGGACTTAGATCACTCATTTAATTTAGAATGAGACTCAATCAAAGAAATGAACAGCGGAATTCAACGGTACTCCTTGGTTCGACACAAGCAAAAAATACTCCCACTCAAAATGTGATCAAATTTGTAACGGAGCAAAATAGATGATGATGGAACCTAAAGCAGCCTTCATATTCTTCACATACTGTAAATAATTTGTTTGGAATAAATGGCCAAAGTCTTAGGGGCTTATTTTTCAAGGCTCGATGAGGCCATTGATTCGGAACAATGGTTACAATGGTTAAATGTGATCGAGCTGTATTAGCCATAGAGAAACTCCCGTGTAAAAAATCCCATAAATCCCCAATCCCATAATATAACCTAACTCAAACTCTCAATAAGAAAAAGAGAAGCCTTGAGAACTCTTTTTTTGAGTAATGCGATTGTTCTTTTAAAATTCCTATTGTATCGAGAGGTACACCCTCCTTCTCCAAGTTTACCGTGGATCAAATTTATGATGCTGTCATCAGAGCGCCGAACGCAGCCTGAAGAAATTTTTAATTTTTAAATGTATTTTTTCAGCATTTCTGCGTCTTAAATAGCCCTATATTTATTTACTCTTAATATATGATCCTTTTCAGATACGCATAGATGTCGTTTATCGTTCTTAGTGCTTTCATATTTCAAATAAGTTTGATCAGACATGCCGAAGATTGTATTGGCTGAATGTACTTGTATTGGTCTCGGTTAAAGAGTTCAAAATGAACGCGGTAGCTGACTTCAAAGAATTGTTGTTGCCAGGTTAAAAGATCTGATTAACGTGATTCTGTTCTTCTATCCACACTTAGGGCTATCTTTTGCACCCGTCCATAAGTATAAGGAAGAAATGTTGACTAGTCAACCTTTGGGATTGGTAGTTGTCTTCACCGCCGTCTCGTTCTTTGAGTTGAGTGCACATCATGTTATTAGTAGGTCCTCTTAGCGATTCCGCTTCCCATCTCTAATTATTTTGTACTGCACATATCGTTGCTCTTGAATCCAGATCACTTTAAATATGCCTTGATGTTTGCTGAATTTGTGACGATCCGCTGAGCAAAGTGTTCTTTTAAACTTTATTTTTAAAAGATAAGCCCAAAAATCAATTTTGTAGGCTTTGTACTCGAATATTAGAGGGATACTGTAAGTCTGCGATCTCAGCATTGGTTGATTTCGTCAGAATAGAGAAAAAGAACCATGTATTGATGTACACGTATATCTTTAAGGGCACATCAGTAGCCTCACTACTGCGTATGGTAATAAGCTACCATCATGTCGGGCAGGTCTATTGACCAAGTATCGCGTTCTCCTAGGTTGATGTTATTAAAGGGATCTAGAGCTATCTCCTATATTAATATGACGTACTCGCCATCCCCTTATCTCGCCTCCGATTGGATTCTAGGCGCGTGTAGACGCGCTTAAGCGTAGCTCAAATGAGCTATCCACTAATTAATGACCCCCGAGCAGCTATTTCTAAATATAATCTAGCCTTCGTAGGCTAATTATTCAATGCCCGATCTAGAACAATGTCGCGCCTTTCAGCGGGCCCGGCCCGAGCCTCAGTTCGGGTCAAATAATCGGAAGTACATGTACATGTATAGTGATACACTGCCCGCCCGCCCGCACAATCTGGGGCATCGGCAAGGTTCTGGACCGTCCCACTATTTCATTACGCCAAGACCCCCTACAATGGTCACCCCAAATTCGGAAATTTTTACAGACTTCTAGATAAATTATCTAATATATACAACCACAATCACATTATAATTGCCATTCAAATTGACAAGCTTGTAGAGATATATT
>JAATOF010001366.1:0-16214 GCA_013170925.1 Podosphaera leucotricha | reverse complement strand
CTATGGATAAAATCTACTCAACGCCCACAAGTAGTAGACAGGTTAAAGATCTAATGACAGAAATGAGTTCAGATACCTCGGATAAGACTCGTCGGCTACTTTTCAACAAGGTATCGAAGTATCTGGACAAAACTACGATACAGCTGGTACAGCAGAATTTCACCATTGAGAACCAGAAAGCTATCATAAGCGATCTTAACATAAGAAAGTCTAGGAAAGTAAAAGTTGACTGTAATAATCTATTCGAACGTTGATTCAATTCATGCGGTCCAACAGGAGGCAGAACGACGTGAATTGGCTGCAAAGTCGCGTAGATTTGATCAAGAAGCAGAGAGAACGGCTGATAAAATGTTACAGAATGGCATGAACGATTGTATTATAGTATTTGACCTAATTAGTGGCCGTAATGTCGATAGGGAATAGGTTCTATTACAAGCGAAAATTCGTGGGGGTTGCATTACGTGGGGTGGGGACTTATGGAAAAACCCCAGTCGCAAATTGACTTTCAAATTCAAGACCCTTGCGGGAAAGTACCCTGCCTCTAGTAGATGCAGCTTAAGTAAGGCGTGAGCGTGAGCAACGGCACGCCATGTGTGATACCATCCACTCGAGCATATCTTTAGTTCCCATCTCGACGAACCCTTCAACTTGCCACACTTCATGGGAACCTATTTCGCCACTCCCACAGTCACCATACATATACAACGAGACATGTCCGACATCTGTCCGAATTTGGATAATTGAATATCAATTGTGCTCCGTTCCGTCGAATGAAGGTGTGTCCGCCAGTGCGGGCAAGGATGTACGGAGCTTAATTCTACCCCTGCACATCAACCCTTTTGCTGCCGAGCGCGAGCGCGACGTAGCCGATACTTGCTCGGTCCCGTGGTCGAGTCTCCTCATACAGGCCCTTCGGCCGCTGGAATACAGTCGATAGGGCGTGCGAACTAAACTCGCTGCTCCTTGGATTCGATAGCATCTTCCGACAAAATGGGGAGATCAATCGTGAGACCTTGTGCAGAAACTGCAAGTCAATTACGCCACTGGTTGGTGTCGGGGTAATGGGCAGTAATAAAGCTGAGGTTCAGAGGTAACACACACTATGTTCAGGTGCAGTTCCGAGAACGTGAATAAAATTAGCTATACTCACCCATCAGATTTTAATTATCCCGTAGAAGGATGTCTACTCTTGAGTTTAAATAAGACTCAATATCAATTAGGAGTATTGGGAAGTGTAAAGAATCGTAAATTGGTCAATGCATGTGAGAAGCTACAATTGAAGGATCTATGTATGCATTAAGGCGCTTGTAATTAATGGCCAGAAACTCGTGTTACTTAATCGTTTACTTTCCTGAATACCCTGGCGTTCGATTTGCTATGCTAGGCCCTTGAAGTTGCCCAGGATCCTACAGAGAGTATGGCACATAACGCGGAGCCAACCAACGGTCAGAGGAAATTGTACAAAGCTTTGCTTAGGGTTACTCATGCTGGCTACAGCTTAGCTATTCTTCAATCGACAGTTTAGTTTATATCAATATTAAGTATTAATACTTTGATGCCCTGTTTTTCATTTTTCAAACCTGTGACTGAATGTTATTGTTTAATGTACCATATTTAAAACCCTCGGGCTAACATCGCTCGATGGATTCTTGCTTTTCCTCGAAAATATTGAAGCAAAACGACATGAATAAACAATAAATCAGTTACTCCATTTAGAAAGGCGTTGCTGCACCCTCGTAATTCAAAGTTTTCGCAAGAAACGACGAATTATTATGGTGCATCTTTCTTATTGGGCGGGTGATCTAAATTTAAAATAACACTTTTAGCACCACTGCTTTTTGAAGCGTTCCATTTCTTCCGCTGTTGATCATACATTATCTCTTCAGAGATCTCCTCAGGCTTTGAGTTGTCTTCTTCTTTGCTCTCTCGGCGTTTGCCTTTGTCATATATTACCTCAAACTGACTTTTATCGAGTACACCATCGTCAATATAGAAGGGCGTGCTAATTTTACCCTCAATGCAATTGGAGTTGAGCTTTACCAGACCTAGAGCAGCCTCTTCGGACGCGATATTAAACGTTGAACCGCTCTCCTGGCGAATAAAGGGATCTCTTGTTGCGATTGGGGAAGGTAACGTAATTTGCTCTCCCGATTCTGGTTGACCAGTTTCTTGTGCTTTGCTGAAGATGTCCTGGAATGAAAAGTTTCTTCGTGCGGAATGGGACGATGAAGCGGGTTTAGTTTCGTAGTCGGTAGAGATAGGTTGCGTCTTCTCTATATCGTGTACCTCGTTTGTACTTTTAGGCCTAGTTTTAAGTATAGAGGGGAGACCAAATACATGACCACCAGTTGTTTCAGGACCTAAGGATGAATTTTCAATGTCATCTTTTTCTTGCGACTTAGGAATATATATAGATGTTAATGGTATCAGACGCGTACGGCTTTGCAAATTAGTTTGAGCACCGTCGCGAGAATGCCTACTGGTAGTAGATTTACGATTTCCCAAGATAGCATCAAGGAATGAAGATTTGCGATCGGAGATCTCAGAAATATACCCCTGGTTATCGGAATCAGAGTCGGTAGGACAAGATGACATCCCAAGTGGAGGATGTTGTGTGAGAGGTCCAGCAATTTCGGGAGAAGTTAGACTACGATAGCGTGTACGCACACCACCGTTGACCCGTAAAGTGGTTTTTCGTCTTCGAAGCCCGTCCCACTGAATATGTACATTATCAGCTTCGCCAATAGCTTCAAGGTCTTGTTGTTTTTCTTCATACAACCTTTTCGCTTCTTCTAACTCCCACTTCTGTCTTGCACTAGATAACCTTCGCACAATAGCCGCTGTCCCGCGAATGGCATCTGCCTTAGGTTCTGTTTCGGGTTGTTCTTGCTCGGCTATAGTACGAACTTGATCAAGGTCTCCCGCAAATACTGCAGTATCTGGGACATCTTTGGCAGACTTTGAAAGCTGGAGAAGGACAACACCAGCACATATTACAAAAAACCCCATGACAACAGTTATAATTGATGTAACTGATCCTTTGAAACCTCTAAATAAAATTGCAGAAGTTATTATAGTTGAGCTTGTAAAGTAAACATAGTAGGTTGGTGTGACTAATGCCGCATTGAAAAGATTTAAAGCTTTCTATAAATTATCAGCAAGTCATTATGAAATAAAAGCATTGCCTACATTCAAGTATATGATTTCTGTGACGAGAGTCGAAACAACAAATACAAACAGCACATACAAGAACCATTGATTGAACTGCGGTGTTCCTCCAATCTGAGCTACTATTGCAGCTCCAAGGCCTTGCGTTGCAACGACACTTAAACCCCCAATGAGACTACAAATGGATAAATAGACCATCATAGACTTCTTTCCATAGCGTGGGCCAACCCAAAATGCAATATAACCACACCCGAGGATTATGACAGCTACATAGCTTAGGAACCCTGGTGAAATAACAAATTGCTGCATTTCTTGAATGTTTGCAGCTGAAGACTCAGACGGCGCATTCATAACTATAACCACGGATCCAATAATACACAGGAAGCAACCGACTTTTCCGACCATACTTAGGCGTTCCTTTAAAAATATGGCAGAGAGAATTGTTGTAATAACCACAGACAAAGCACCCAGAGGTGTCACTAAAATAGCATCGACAAAGGCGTATGCCACGAAATTGCAAATTTCTCCCATGATCATTAATGTCATTCCCGTCCACCAAAATGCGTTTTTGAGATATCCATATCCGTCACCTGCAGCTTCGTCATACTTTTCATTAGCTTTCATGAGCCCAATTTTTTTCAAAACGAAGGATACCCCAATAAATATTCCCGAAGCAATTGCAAGTATTATACCAACTGCCTTGTATATGCCTGGTCTCGTCTGATCGTGAGGGTCGTTAGAGGTAGTCGAATTTTCTCTGGCAATAAGCAAATTCGCCTCCATTAAGAATTTCGCCGTATGATCCATCACTGCAACATAAAATTGTTTAAACTTAGGTTAAAATCTAAGTGCGGTGATCCCTTCAGGTTTGGTTGAGTACGCAACCAGCGATGAAGTCGTCGCTTGATTTGATTTGCGGTGACATTAGCATGTGAATAGTGAGTTGCTCTGAAAAATCGACAGCTCGAGGATAGGAAATTGAGTCGTATGGCTAAGAATTGGACGGCTCAAACAAAATATGTGTCGATAATCACATTTCGTCACAACAAGTTTTGCTTTACTGGATTCATCTAGCCTTGGTTGAGAAAACATTTATATAATTAAATGTACCGATGGAGATATTGACTAGGGAACGGATCTTGGGGCTGAATCTCCGTTTTGAATTATTTTTGTATGAGACTTGATTACTAATACTTTGGCATCAGCTTTATCATGGCAAAGTAAGGAAATCAGATTCTCTCGTGTCAGGAAAAGATTCATGGATTCTGTGAAGAATAATAAGTATTGCCTTCTCATTTTCTTCGTTCAAGTAGATAGAAAATTTCACGCTGAATTAATTACTTGCAACAAGAATGTGACTGACTATCTTTAATTAATGTATCTGATGTATTCAACCTACACTTCAATTTTTCTATGTTTTGGTGTTTTGAAATGTTTACAATAAAAATTTTAAAACTGACCTTGTCTCCTTGCTTCGCTCTCATTTGACCAATACTCGCTTCGTCATCCTTATATTTTATTGGTTCGGTCCAAATGAGGGAGGATATGCCCCAGTGACGTACTGCCCAAATTAACAACATTTGCAGGTACCAAAGTCGAAAATTGAATATCTACATGAAAATGCATATAACTACATCTGATACCTAAAAATCTTTCCATGGCCCTTGAAATTCATTGATCACTTCGCGGCATATGCTGCACTCGAATTCATCAGTAAATATTGATTTAGCGCAGACGTAGCGTAATGGCCCTAGTAGGTGACCAGCGAGGCGCTACATCTCTTCACTCCGTGCAATTCCTAACAGACCTATCGTTAGACACCTGGCCAACACCTAACTACTAGTATATCTTTGAGGAAATATGTTGCCCAAAAATCACTATGTTGGAGACTTAGGAGAATCATTTTGAAGCGTTTCCTAGCGACACAGAGACCCACAAAAGAGACAATATTCGACACACGAAACAAATGGAATACTTCAACTGATGCCTCACTATCACCTCGAAGCTCTCAGACTCCAGGCTCTCCTGCCACCTTTTCTGCCAACTGGGAGGAAAGCTCAAATTTTGCCATTTCTCGGTTCTCGGAGCTCCCATATTCCGACTTTGGAATCAATCAGCATATTAGAATTGACAATGAGTTTAAAGACGCTCTTAGACAAATATTGTGGCAATTTCGAGCCCCTATACGGTACGCTTTTGCATACGGTTCTGGAGTGTTTCCTCAGTCAGGTCAGGTAGGCGCGATTTGACATAGGCCTTCAACGAAAAACACTGCTGATTATATTGAGAAACTTAGTCAAATAATAAAAAAATTAGAGTGTCAAAATTACATCCTCATGCCCCCTCTGCGGTCATAAAAGCACAAGGGGAAACGCCAAAGATGATTGATTTCATCTTTGGGGTCTCTCACACTCAACACTGGCATTCCTTAAACCTTGCTCAGAACCGAAATCACTATTCCTGTGTGGGATCACTAGGTTCTGGTGCGGTAGCTGCTGTTCAAGATAATTGGGGAGCTGGAGTTTACTTTAATACGTATGTACCAGTCAAAGGAATTATAATCAAGTACGGTGTAGTGAATATTAATACTCTCTGTATGGATCTTTTGGAATGGAGAACATTATACTTAGCGGGAAGATTACAGAAACCTGTAAAAATCTTACGGGATGACCCTCAAGTTAGGCTGGCAAACCAAGTCAATCTCATCTCTGCTTTACGAACGGCATTATTACTTTTACCGTCATCATTTACAGAATATGAGCTGTATAGCACAATTGCCAGTATGAGCTATCTTGGCGACCCCCGAATGAGTTTTCCAACAGAGGATCCTTCAAAGGTAGCAAACATTGTCAGAAATAACCTTTCAATTTTCCGTCAGCTCTACTTACCTCTCGTGGATAATCTACCTAATGTAAATTTTGTAGATGCCGAGCATAAGGACTTAAGTCAGACTCCCGACTCTGATACAAATTTCAGACTTTCACAAGACATGGATCCCATCAAAAGAGGAAATATGGTTCGGAGGTTACCAAGAGCTTTTCGATCAAAACTTTATTTTCATTACCAAAAAAAATACCAAATTCCCCAGCTTGAATTCGAAAAAATGCTCGAAGACTCCACAGACGAGGATGTCGTGCGGATTAAAAGACGAAAAGGTGGAAATTTTGAAAATAGAATCGCAAACGAATCGCCCAAAGAACTTCGGACTGAAATTAGAAGCGTAATTAAGAGCACAGTTAGATGGCCAAGCACTAGTCAGACTTTAAAGGGTCCCCTAACAGCAGGCTTAGCCAAAACATGGAGATATGTAGGTGAGAAATTTGCCAAAAATCGTGAGAGTAAGATACATAAAGCTGCGGAAACAAAAAATCCTTAAGATACTTGGCATAATTCTTCTGTCTGCACTGTCAAGAAAAAGTATGAACTTTTTCTCAAAGCTTGCCCAGCTGACAAGGACGAATTTTAAATTTCGTGTGATGTTAAGTAGAATTGTCTGGGTTTCTTTCTTGATTATTTTTTATCATAACATGTATATAAGCTTCTACTGTACAAAAAGCGGCAGCAAATTACACATCTAAGTGTCCTCCAATTATACCTTACTCAACCTTTTAACATGCATTAATCGATGACATTGTTGGATTGATGGCAGTAGTAGAAATGAAGTAGGTTCAATTCAGATATTGTCATCACGAATCAAGTATTTTGTGTTAAATACTCCTAGTCTTAACCAAAGACCCTGGTGTAGGCGAGAATGGGTAGATTGTATGCACTAGACAACTAGAAATAGACTATTGAATTACCCCTGAACAAAAGGTAATGATAAATAACTTAAATACAAACTCCTAACGTGATTCATCCGAAAGCCCGTTGGACACTTAAAGCAAAGCTGCTCTCATCACGCCATACAAGCCGAAATAACACTAAAGTTAGAGTTTTGTGACCCAGCCTATGCTACGAGCACGGAGATATATGGATTCACAGTCTACGTTATCGTACATACAGACCGTGGTACTAGTGTTACAAAGTGTCTGTTGATTAGTTCAGGAGACCGTGATGCGATCCAAACAAGCCCCTCTTATAGAAGCGACACCTCACGGAACATCGTGACAGGGGAGCCCGTGCATTGAGGCATGCGACGATAGGTTTCGATGCCGCCGTGCACCGCCGCAGTTCGCACTCGCCCAACATGTACGACTCTAGACGATGCGATCTTAGTAATGAAAGGGGTTTCGACAGAGCGGACAGGTGCTCTGATTACTCGACTTGAACCACTGGAAGAGACAACTCGAATGGAACAGATTGTGACACGTCCCGCACCGTTTATCCGGGACTTTTCGATCTGCGGAGATGATCGAATAACAAATGGCGCACTCCACGTGTCCCTTGAGGGCACCTAGGACGTTTTTGCGAAACACGAAGAGGGCGTCGCTGATGGAACCGTTCTGTGGTGAAAGGTTAGAATAGAAATTGTGATAAACTGATGTAGCAGAGATCGCATTACCGAAAAATTAATAACCCCGTGCGTGGTCATCAGAAAGCTATTCCATCTCTGCGCCGTGATACCTACACGGTTTATACTTTCGACCTTGACCAAGTCAAGTGGATAACTCTCGGGTACTCGAATGAGAATTTGCATTACCATGTCATCTATCTCATATCCAACAGATACCTCACGTACTTTTTTAGCAACTTTGATGATCAGATTCTTACCCTCGTCCTCAAACGATTCTTGATTTTTAGCCCAGTTGATTACCGTACTTAGTTCCTCGTCCACAAGAATCGGTGAGATATACTTTTCAGTCCAATTCGAGATTTTATTCTTGGTTTGTTTTTTGGTATCCAGCCACCAACTCTTCACAACACTTGGTGCGTACTTTAAAGCTTGAAAATAAAGATTTACAAGAATCCACATGAGATCTTTTTTTAAATTGTTATCCTTTAGCGAAGATTGTAAGGAGTATTCGCGGATTTTCGTCGTGCATATATTTTCCTTTTTTAAATCAACTAGCTTATCATCCATGTGACCAAGAGCCTGAAAAATGAAGTCCATTAAAGGACCTATGCATTTCTGAGATTTAAGAACATCAATATAGTCGTTCCGAACTTTGTACGAGGAAGCAGAAAACGCTTCAAAAACAAGGAGCCATGCAAGTAAATAACAGCGCACGGACGATATAAATTCAGGAGAACTTAGATACGAATTATCGTTGAGTAAATTTTGATCAAGGTGGCATGGTACGCTGACCATTAGTGAAAGGAGTTCATCTGTCAAAGTTGCAACTGGCTACATTAGTATTCATGGATTTCCAAAACATCTGCGCAGCTTACCTCTATTTTCGAGAGCAACATCGACTGATAACTGCTGTTGGAGAGTTGAAAGACTGCGATGAATTAAGATAAACGAAGCTGACTGGACCCAGAGGTACTTGGATGCCAATAATGGATAAAATCTAACAATATTATTAGTTTCCTGTACTGGAAAACTGAAGATCAGATTAGCTAAATTTTGATCAACTAATTGGTGAAGAGGTTTATAGGTTTTTGGTCTTTCGTAAAACAAAAAACCTAGAAGACAAGATAAACCTTGTTCTTTAGATTCAATCAGAGCCTCATTCAAGTCTTCATTCGGATCTTTAATTTCTTTCAGTTGAGAATATAACTTAAGAGACATGCTCATTGCTGCTAAATTTTCATCGTCAAACAAAATTTCTTTTTGCTCCATCCAAATAGACAAACAGAAGTTCAATGATTCCTCCCAGAATGATCCATAAATATCCTTGATAGATGGTAGGATATTTAGTAAAGATTTACAAACTTCTGATATTATTCTAGAATCTTGAAGGTCCTTTGTCCAAGAAATAATATGCTTTACTGCAAAGACAAGTCGATTTTTGGTTACTGGTAATTCTGTGCCGTGACTGTATACACCTAAACATGAGTTGAGAAGTATTAATTGGTCGAGTGTATTATCAGAATCAATGCTTAAATTGGGAACATTGCTAACCAATTTGTTACACAAGTTTTCGACTGTTTTGCTGGATTTTCCGTGCTTTCCTAAACCAATTAAAATTGCTGAAGTACCAATGATATTTCCTGTAGAAGGTTTGATTAAATTGAGGTTAGAGAGCCAGTCATCAATGAAACTTAAATCGTTATCCGCTCCTTGAACTAGTAGGTTTAAAATTCGACTCAAAGCTTGCGCTGCGTAAAAAGATATTGGTTGACGAAGTCTGCAGGTTTTGATAAACTTTGCTATTAAATTTCGCATAACTATACAAAGATTCCCTGTCTCACAAATTTTAGCCTTCTCTAAATTGTTACCAGAGAAACTTTCTTTGATAATTGGTATACCCCCCTTATGCCAATCATGAGCGTCATCAGTCAATAACTTGAGCTTGTTAGGAGTATTTAGCAGGAATTGGTCCAAATAATTTCCACTATCAGGAGAGAGACTTGTATCAAATAAGCAGCTTCCTTCCATAAAGCTTATATCTGATCCAGCGATCTCAAACGTTAGAGCAAGGACTTCTAGAATATTAGTGAAGGTATCCGAGTCCAAGGCTTTGTAGATCATTGGTATGAGTTCTGTTATGTAGATCGCCTTTCGTACTGGCATTGTGGATCCTTGCGCGTCAAATGATGACAAAGATAAGATTTTAGAGCTAAAGTCACTGTTGATTAAATATACCATGCTACCAAAATCAGGTCTGGCTGCGAGAGCTACCCACGGAGGCTGGTTGAGCTGATCGAATAAACATTCTCGCCAACTTTCATTATTTGGTAATAGAAGACTCGGTATACTCCGATAGTCAGCTTCACTTACAATCATTTTTGCCTCTTGAATAAGATATCCTACACTGTTAATTGAAAATCAGTTGAGCCAAAAGAATGATTAGAAATAAATCTTACGATATACCATTCGGGTTCTTCCCTCTATTTTCCAGACTTGTTGATATCAACTGCAACATAGAATCTACAGGGGTATCGTCCATAATTGAAGTCATCAGCACTTGTGATTCTTCAGCAAATCTTAGATCGATTTCTTGTTGGGAGAGAGCTTTCTCTCTGATCTCAAAGAGTTTAATGAGAAGATTCACATGAACCTTACTTTTTTTGCTCAACAAATAATGCATGTTACTATTCAATAGACCAAGGATGAAGAAAATTCCATCTAGATCGTAGTCATCGCTAAAGTACTCAATCATGGAGTCTGTAGCTGAAATGGCTGAAAGCTCAGATAAGGCATTAGATTTGAATGCAGCACAGAGAATCGGCTTGCTTGAATAATCTCCGAGAGCATAAGATTCTATTGCTTGCAATAAAAATTCTTGTAGTCTGTGATGTTTCTGGGCCAGGGGTGCAACCATATCGTTTGAAATTAAATCGATGGCTATTTGCACCCTCTCTCTAACAGCTAGGGTTTGCAGAGATGATAAAAAACTGTCTACTGCACTGGACCAACTTGGTTCAAAATACTCTTCTAAGCCATCTATAGAGGGCAAGCTAAAGATTATCTTAATGAGAAAGCTTGCCGAATGAGAATTAATAAGTTTCGGCAGATGGATCATGACAATATTCCGTACGATTTCTAAGTATTTAGGATCAGAAACAAATAATTTAGGAACCAGAGAGACTGCAATCTCTAAAATTCCTGCGGCACAATATGGCTTTCCTTCTCGAGCTATCATTGATTTGAGCGCTGCCTGAATAATATACTTAGATTGGGCAAATAGTGGATCATTGTTAATTTCAAGCTTCTCGTCAAATTTTGGACCCTTCATTACTTCTGAGAGTAAAGAAAACCAGCTTTGGCCTAGCCTTATAACCAAATCTTGTGACGACCTAAAATCATCTGATTTTTCAGGTAAAGAAATTTGTATTCTCCTGATAACTTCGTTCCCCAGTTGTTCCCATTCATCATAAAAAGCGCTGACCTCGGTATCTTGTTGCGAACAAATAGTATATGTCAGGAGTACAATTTTGACATCAAGGTCGACAAAATCTCTTTGACCTGAATTCTCAGATATTTGATCAGAGTTTTGTGGAATATTCAGGTACTTTCGGAAGAGGGGAAGTAAAGAATGCTTTATGAGGTTTAATTTTGACACTCGATCTGTCAACCGCATACTCAAAAACTCAGCTATATTTATATAGCAATACCACGCGTCTTTTTTGCCATATCTTATTTCGCTTTTCTGTGCGATACTAGTCTCGAGTATCTGTAGGAATTCGGCAGTATCTTCGACACTATTGGGGAGTATCTCACCAGGAAGGACTTGTATTAACTGTTGCAAGGACGTCCAGATATTATCAGGTGCCAAGCGAGATCCTTTCATGATAAAGCTACTAATATCTTTGAGAGGACTCTTAGATATCTTACGAGTTTTCTCGGCATAATCTGAGCCCCAGACTTGAGGAAATTCAGTAGTTAAAGCTGCTAAAGCATCAAGAAGCCTAGGAGCAGTGCTATGATGTGGTTTTTTTAATCCCGTATAGATAAAAGCCTTGGCCAACGTTTTGAGGTTTTTAGCAATGATTTTTTGCTGTTTTTTGCAGCATAAAATAAGTAACTCGCAGACGATACGTTGGACGTGACTGTCTTCGCAGTAGACAAGATACCAGAGTTTACTGTCTGATAAGAATACATCGTAATCATCTTCAAGCTTTTTAAGCTCAACTTCCTCCAAAGTCCTAAGTAGTTCTACAACTAACGATATACTTGAGCCAAGTACTGTAAAATATTTAAGCCACATTTCCTCCCTACTAACTAATCTCTCGTCACTGAGTGTTTCAGGAGTCTCTTGAACAGCACCTTGAGCATACTTTAGAGCAGCAGCCTGATGTCGCGAGTAAAAAGCCTCGCGTTTCTTTTCGGTTTGAAGAAATGAGTTAATCGCGTTTGAAACATTAGCTGCTACCATACGGTCACGATCAAATTGACCTGAAAGCCAGCTTCCGACAAATTTGGAAACATGAATTGACACGCGCTTCTGGAGACATGATAGAAGATCATATTGTAGAGAATGTGACAAGTCGCGGACAAGTCGAGAAATATCTATTGCAAGTCGAGGATAGATCTTGACCTAAGGTTACATCAGTATAGATATTTTTGCTAAAAGTCAAGTTAAATGTGTGTACCCATGCTACAATGACTTGATCTTCCAACGTATTCTCCCTGGCCTGCGACTTGATGTGAATCCGTAATTCCTGGAGGGCTTTTGTTCTAGTAGTCTCATCCTTCTTAGTTAAATTCTTTAACACTAAACTGATTTGAGGATCACAAATTGTAGAAAGATCGGGCGGTTCGGTGAGATAAGATAGTGTGCTATTAGATGCTACAGATCCAAGTCCGAATCCTCCAAAACCAACGCTCACAGCACGGCTACTGGAGGCTTGCGTTTTGGTTTTATTTTTCCTCATAATATGTCGATAAGTGAACAAGGCAGGCTTAGCGTCAAAGTATGTACTTCGAAAGAATCGGCGGGGTCCTGATGAGTCGATTACAAGGTGAGGTGTTGAACGAAGAAATTTCGAACTCTGTAAGCCACATTCCAGACGAAAGAACTTTATTTCAAGACCATTGCACTGATGAATCGTTGGTGGTTTTAGCCTTCCTTATCCAAGACGCTTTAACAAAAATCAGATATGTAAAAATGTTGTCTACCCTACCCCACCTTGACGTAGCCATGTCCTGCTCCGCATACTCGATTACCAGACGATTATACTCCTAGCCTATAGATGGATGCAACGTTTGAAGAGATACTAAAATAATGTTACAGTTGATTATCTACAATTTAATGCACATGTAATTGATCAGGAATAGAAAGAAATGGTCGACAAGCAAATGGTAATACTTGTACACGTATCCTAGTAGAATTTAAAAGCTGAATTAAGGCATTTGTAGAGCCAATGGCTAGACAAGGCAGGAAATCGATTTGATGCCAATTTGCTTCAAGTTTACATACTCAGACATAATTTTTGTCCTTTAGCTAAGTCGTTCTTTAGCTAAGTAAGTGGGTGGTAACCAACGTTTTGCGAAATTTGAAGTTATTTCAATTTATCCCGTCATACAATGAAATCGCTAACCTTATCTACATATGATTAAAGTTTATTTTCCCCAAAGTTTGCGGAGGTAGGTACGATTTACAAGATCATATTAACTAGCCAAGCTAGATGTGCTGAATGCGTCCCGAGCTAACAACTTGCGTTGCAGAATAAGCCATACTGACATCCTCACCTGAGTGATGAGTCGCGTTTCATGGAATTACCATTACATGGGCATGTACGACACATGATGAACTATGGAGGATAAAGCGAGCCCAAAAATCTATCATGAACTAGCTTATCTCTCAGTATATTTTTTCCGTTTGGTCTGATGTACCCCTATATCGGATAGCTTGGTAAGATATTCATTATTGAGGAATGACCAGCAATTCTATTTATCCTGGCGCTATTCTGATCTTTGAGATCGGAAATTTGATGGTCGTGATATTAGTACAGATCATTAAACGCCTATAAAAGGGAGAAAAGGGGTATCTGAAGAATATTCTAAATCGTGTGAAGTCAGTCTGAAATTAGACCATCAGACTATGGAGTTTTAGGCTTTTTCCAATAATATTGCTGGGTTATCGTCAATTCAAGTCGAGTAAAATTTCAAGTAGAGATTTACCTTGTGCTGTTTACGACAATTCCTCAAACTAGGTCTTCTTAAGTTCAGTACAACATTCCGACGTTCCTCTTCTATATCCTCTTCTAGGATATAATAGTAGTGGCTTTCCAAGGACTTTCCAGCTGCGTCCTTTCCTTCACGACAAATTTCACCAATGCATTTTAATGATTGAAGAAGGACACCAAGATCGTCTTGATTAAGAACACTACCCTCTGGAGTGTCTTCGTCATGTCGCTTGAAAGAAGCAGGGAGATTTTCATAGAGATCGGAGAGTGGTGTTGAGGACTTGAGGGAGAAGGCAAGTTGATCAGTGACATGACTTAAAATCTGAGAGCTGGTTTTCGATGAAGATCCCTTTTTTGTCAAGTTTAGAGACCGAGTCGAAGTCAAAGGTGATGAGGATTCTTTGTGAAGGTCGAGTGGATCTGGTCCTGCTGGTTTATTAGGAGAGGAGACACGTGGATTGTTTTCTTCGTCAGAGTAATCGCTCTCCACACTATTCGGATTAATAGTTGGCGAAGCAATTACCGATGACGAAGTCGGCTGCCTACAAGGATTTGGATAACCCGGAGCAAATTCATTGAAAACTGGAGATTCATCTTCGTATATCTGTATTACGGCTGGCTCATCATTATCAAGAGCGCAAGTTATATGATCTTTGGGGAGATGAGAGCCCGCTGGAGATGGAGATATGGGCGACTTTATTCTCTTATTGCGGCAGAAAGGACTTGAATAAATGAAATCGCCATGCGAACTAAAAGCAGAATATCTGAGAGTGCAAGGAGGCGATTCGTCCCAAGAAGTTAGGTTCGGCCACGGACTAGTTTGCTCACTATTTGGCCAAGCGATCGAAATACGAACATTTTGAACGTCTAGAATTATCTCGGCAAATTCTGTCTCGGAGGTAAAAGTATCGCCTTTCTTTAATTCCCATGTCCGTGCTGCACAATGAATTTTCAATCCGTTCCAACCTGTACACTTTATCTTAATTTTATTTGGTTCGAGTGGAACAGTGGCAGCGATGAATTGAGCTTCCGCATGGACGCGAGATATTAAACGATTGACGGAAAGTTGATAGTTTGATGACAGGCTTGATCTACCTAACTTGAGAACCTCGCCATCTTCGGGTAGGGTAACTGAAGGAACTGTAGAAAGAGGGGCTCGCACGGAGACAGAATTCTGGGAGTAACTTTCGGGGGATCTATTTAAAACTTGGGGTGGGGGGGAGGAGAGAATACCAGTTGTTGAAGATGGAATAGGCGTGGGGTATCTTTGATAACTATATTCGTGTTGCGGGGGTGCTTTGCGCGACTGTTTTTTGAAAGGACGTGGAAATCCTGGCGGTGAGGACAGCTCAAAGGCAGGGAGAAGTGATGGGGCTGGTCGCTTTCGACTTTCCATAGAAGATAGATTTTGATATAATCGGATTGATCCAGATGTAGTGTCAAGAAGGGTCACTTGAGAAGACAAGGGTTTCTTTCGAGCGGTTGAGATTGACGCAATCAGTTATGATTAGATAAGGTTGTGTGAAGAGGGTATGGAACACCGAACGAGACTGAGAAGATGATGAATAAACAAATCTGAGTAGATGCAGAAATTGAACAAATGAGGGTTTTGATTGTAGCTTCTTTATCTATGCACATTCAATTTAAAAGAAGTTTGCTTGATACAAACCGGGTAGTTTGGTTGCCTAGGTCACTATGAACATTTCTCACATATTAATTTTAGCAGGTCAGGCCCCCCACCAAAATGAAAATCAGAGGAATAACAAGAGTTCTCAATATATGGCGTAGACTAATTGTGCTACTTAACGAAATAATAAATTACAATGATTACAATGATCGATAGCATTTGGAGAGGAAATTTACCAGTAATAACGATACGATACTAATTCAAAACTGACTCATGAAATTGTATTCGTTGTTTGGGGTTAAAATATCAACTTTCACCCCGACATAACTGTTGCTGCGGCAATTAGATGTTGACCTGTCAACCACACTGTAAACATCGGCAGTGATAGCTAGCAGCAACACATTAATAAATGTAGACCCTTAGGCCGTCTGGTTTAATCGCGGGGTTTCTTTACCCCCGCTCCTCTGCTAAATATCCCTAGCCGTAGTGTTCATTTCTGTTGGCTCTGAAGATAAACTCCAGGTTCGTAGGGGACACCTGTTGTCCTGACCTGGTTATGAGCCCGGCGTTTTTACTGCGACATTTAAAACTGTACCTTCCATACATCAGATACATCAAATATCAAATATCAAAATCATGAACATGCCATTTGCCAATCGAGTCATTCTCAGAGATGGAGTTTCCTTCGTAAACTGGAGGGCAGATCTTCAGGCCGAGCTTTCGCGATCCGATGTCCTAGGACATG
>JAATOF010001362.1:0-16738 GCA_013170925.1 Podosphaera leucotricha | reverse complement strand
TAAGCCTTACGGCCTGAGACATTCCCAATACTGCTTATATATTTCTATAGATAACAGCTGTGATCTAGAGGAAGAAACCTTCCTTACATTTTACCTATAAACAAATACAATACATCATCATGCAAGCACAACTGCACTTAAGACCATATAAGGCCGGAATTATCTGGAATCACGTTTACTTGACCTGACGATCTTTCATGACTCTACGGCTCTAAATTCTTTTTACTCTACTACAACACACACCACTAACGATGATATCTTGCGAGTTTGCGTTTCAATGTGCTACCACGGGTTTTAATAATGGTGTATTTACCAGGTAAAGATAAGCGGCAAAAGGATATGATGTACTAGAAGCTGGTAGGAAAATTAGAGCTTTTCGAGCACAGGCAGTATTACCAGAAAATCTTGATGCCTTCTTGACTTTTTTAGGAGTACTTATGATCGTTTAAGTGTTTCTACGGAATTATCGAGTATGGACGAAATAGGGATTGCCTCAGCAGCTTGCTCAAACTCACAAGTACTTGCAAGCCCCAAGAAAAGAATGAAACATTAGAAGTTCCCCAAAGATCGCGAATGCGTATCAATTATTGAAACTGTATCGGCCAGCTGCTAGTAAAAAATCGAGATACCTTGTGATCCTTTAAGGTTATAGCCTTCAAATCTCATGGACCTGATTGGTTTTATATAACCTCAGAAAATAGATGGACGTCGTATTAAATCAGAACTGAATGACTCCTACAGATATTCACGACTGATATCTGTCCTCACAACAGGAATGGAATCCTTTTTAATCGCGGGTATGGCAATCACACACGTGTAGTTTTTTGCTTGCTCATAGAGATAACAAGGTTCATACTCTCTCCTTGCAACTAGATGTATCTCACATCTTTCAATCGCTGGATTTGGCTCCCTTCTCGGTAGTAGAGTCTAAGTATAGATCTCCGATCTGTGTCTTCTCAGAAATAGAACTTTACAAAGTTCTTATTCGCCTGGGAGAAATGTTCTAAAGTCAGGTAGGAGTGCCACTGGCCTTAGCCCTTTCAATCCAGAGAAGGCCCCTCGATCATCTCAAGTGAAATTGAAAGGACTCGTAATTCGATCTTAGCTTTTACCAAAGACAGCCAGAGAAACCTCAGATACTAAGCGTTGCCGTGGAATAATTCGATATTAGAGATATGTAATTTGAGTTAATATTTACTGGATGCGCGAAGGAGGCTGGGTGGGAAGGGGGTACACGGGGGGAACCGCCTCGAGTTTATTTCCAAGTCAAACATGTCCATGATGTAGGTCGTAAATACTACACGTATATTAACACGTTGCACCAGTGAAAAAGTAGTTTGAATGGTTTGTTACATAAATTAATAAATGATATGAAAATATCGACTAGACATATACCTGATGGTTCTAAAAATAATACCGCGTCGCCTATTTCAAAAATTGTATCCAACTGAGCCTGTGGAACAATTGACATTAGTTTCTGTCAGATGCTGAATTAGCAGTGATATAGCAACGCAACATCTATGTTTGAAGGCAAGAACATCTCATTAGTTTAAATATTTCAATCTAAAGATCTTGTCTACGTCCGACCTATCAGAATACCATGACAGAATTATTTTATGAGAACCAATAAATGCATTTCTTTAAACATCAGAAAATTATCAGCGTGCAGATACTCTTGCTTCGAGTTCTCCAGTATTCGGCTCACGTATAAAGCCATTCTGTACAACATTCTCAATTATGACCTATTCTCCTACCGCAGGGCATCCTAATTTCCCTGTATTGTCTCACATCATGTCTCACGCACCAGCAACACCAAGCGGTCTGCGAGAAAGTCACTTTGCCCCCACTTCCGAATCAACCCCGAATCCGAGTGAAACGAGCTTCAAATCTTCGAGCTCCCGAGATGACATAGATGTACCTACGATACCAGACCAAGGAACATTTGATAAAGGCAAAAACGTTGACCGAACCTATCTACAAGAAGAGCCTGCTACAGAGAACACTGCCCTACTCTCTGGGCCATCTCAATACGACTCTAATACGGCGTCACCCGCTAGACCTAGCACTCACGGCGCATTTAGTCTCAGATTTGAAAGCCGTGCAGGCAGCATAAAAAGCGATAACAGCGATCCTCCATCCTTCAGCTTTTTCTCGGGGGCGGGACACGAAGAGGGATCAGGAAACGGGAACGGAGGGAAGTTTCAAAGTCTACTTCGGAATATTGGAGTCGGTCACGGAAGGAAGAGAAGTACAACAAGTTATCTAGCAGAACGTCATGGCATCTCAAATACCAAGTCTATGTACGCAGCCTTATTGCGTGAACGTTTCTTGACTGACTTTTGCCGTGAACAGGTACTTTACATACTATGTCCCATTCTTTGCCTGGATTCATCAATACCGTTGGACGTATATCAAAGGCGACCTCATAGCAGCAACTACCATGGCTTCATTTTATCTTCCCATGGCTCTTTCATATGCCGATAATTTAGCACATATCCCTCCAATCAATGGACTTTATTCTTTCGTCTTTAATCCACTTATCTACGCAATTTTCGGTAGCTCACCGTTAATGGTCCTTGGACCAGAGGCCCCAGGTAGTTTATTAATTGGTAGTATGATAAAGTCCATTGTAGATGATGGAGACATGCTTGATGATGATTTAGAAGCGCATGCTCAAGTTGCTGGTGTTATTACTGGAATCGCAGGTGCAATTATCTTAATTGCGGGACTGACCCGTCTTGGATTTTTGGATAGTGTGCTAAGCAAGCCGTTCCTTCGAGGGTTTGTGTCAGCTGTTGGATTTGTGATAGCTGTTGATCAGTTAATTCCAGAACTGGGGCTTGTAGATGTGGCAGATTCCCTTGGAAATGTTGGACATGGCAGCAGTATTGAAAAATTGCAATTTTTATTCAACCATGCGTATCAAGCATCTGGAATAACTTGCATCGTAGCGGGGACCAGTTTTCTCACCATCATGTTATTTCGAGAGTTGAAAAAGCGCTTGCTGCCACGTTATCCTGCCATAGCATACTTTCCAGATCGATTTATCGTCGTCGTGCTATCAGCCATTTTGACTTGGCAATTACGGTGGGACCTCAAAGGATTGGAAATCCTTGGTGAAATCAAGTCAACATCAAAATCCACCTTTCCATTTCAATGGGTCTTCAGATTTAAAAATCTAGATTTGGCGCGAGAAACCATGGGCACATCGTTCCTTATCGCCTTATTTGGATTTTTCGAATCCTCAGTGGCTGCCAAGAGCTTGGCATCTAGCAATCATGGTGCCGTTCAAGGCATCGCTCTTAGTACGAACCGAGAGCTCGTTGCACTTGGCTTAGCCAATTCTGTTGGTGCATGTTTCTGTTCTCTCCCTGCCTTTGGTGGGTATGGGAGAAGTAAAGTTAATGTGAATACAGGGGGTAAGACACCAATGAGCAGTGTTTTTCTAAGTATTATAACCGCTATTTCTGTACTATATCTTCTACCATTATTTTATTACGTGCCCGTAAGTCCTTGTTTCATTGCTTTAATCCATCATACGCTGACCGAGTGTAGAAAGCGGTGCTCTCATCCATGATAACTGTAGTAGCGTGGTCACTAATTGAGGAAGCACCGCATGATATTATGTTCTTCATCCGGATTCGAGGCTTTTCTGAACTTTCACTCATGGCAATCATCTTTGCGGCTACCATTTTTTACTCTCTTACCTTTGGAATTGCCATCGGAATTGGGCTATCCGTTCTTTCCGTGATTAAACATAGTACTCGACCTCGTATCCAAATTTTAGGACGTATTCCTGGTACCAATCGGTTTACCAACGCTGAAGATAACGTCAAAGAATTAGAATTCGCCGAAGGTTGCCTCGTTGTCAAAATCCCTGAACCTCTGACATTTGCAAATACAGGTGACCTAAAGAATCGCTTACGCCGACTTGAACTCTACGGGTCGACACAAGCTCATCCTGCCCTTCCTCGTGTACGCTCACCTGAACATAATAAAAACATAATCTTTGATATCCATGGAGTGACTGGTATCGATGGTTCAGGAACGCAGGTGCTGCAAGAAATTGTTTATGAGTATCGAAAACGTGGAGTACAGATTTTCTTCAGTCGTTGTCCAGCAGAAGATTCTCCTGTCTTCCAATTGTTTCGCAGAAGTAGTATCATTGATATCTGCGGTGGCGAGAAATATTTTGTTTCGGATGTAGGCGAAGCGCTCCGCCTTATTGAGATGGGGGAAAATATAGACCAGTCAGACTATCGATCTAACTCATGATAAATAAGTCTTGAATGGATTCAATGAATAGTTTCGGCCTTTCTTTTTTCTCTGTAAATTTATATGTATTACTAAGCATAGCGTTTTTAATGGTTTGAGCAATGCATCAAATGTATATATAGTTCTCTCCAATATGATAGCGAGCGACACTCAACTAATCGCTGACGGCGAAGTTTTATTCTTTACTTTGCGTTTCCTGATATCAACCCAACATCAGACAAATTTCCTTGATCTCATCGAATCTATACCCGCCCCTTGAAAATTAAATGATCAGTTTATAAATGTGATGACTTCCATACATAATCAGGTACCACCATTACGCGCCCGGTACATTTACGCATTCAGTTTGAGGATTCCAGCATAGATTATGTGTACGGGATACACATAGTTAGATAGATGCACTCTAATTATCTTGTTCCCGCTTACATGTATCTTCTCCTCACACTGCAATAAATTACATGTGATGGGAGATTCAGGTTTCATAAGCCGAATGATGGATGGACACAGGATTTGCGCTATGGAGCAGTAATGGACAAACATTTCACTAATTGTGGATGTGATCCAACTCCAACAACCCAGTTCGGGCATACCAAAATTATGTCACGATCGAACGTCTACATGTATCTATTTTTACCAACGCTCCATGTAGAAAAAGGGGACAGACAGGGCTTTTACATAATCCCAGTTATTAGGTAAGTTCTGTTTCTGTTTCACGATTTTAATATCACGGGAATGAACAGAAATTAACTTCAAGTCCAGCACAGGATAATGGAGTCCCGTATAAAGCGCTAAGGTGTCTACAAGATTAACGACGATAAATTTCTTTATAATTACTGATCAGGGTAATTAATTAGTTTAGCCTTTCGAGAAGATAAGTCCTGTGCATCATCTCTCCATATTAACGCTACATGAATGAACAAATTTTATTTTCCAGAGACACCTGTCAGAGAGCGATGACAACTATACAAGCAGGTTCAATTCATCGTGTGTATCTGTCCATAGTTACGTTACCCTAACTCTTGAAAGCTATAAATAGATATACATACATGTAAAAGACTGAATTACTCCCATTGTTGGCAGAGAATTTACTAATTTTACCTTTGCATGATGTATCTATCTACAGGGCGCAGGGCTATGGAATAAACTCCAGGTTCCGTGAACACTCAGGACGGTGGCTGATCTGTGTCTCTTGATATCACGTGATAATATATTGACAGGGAGATGTCCGACTTAAGACTAGTTGATATAGGTAACATTATGCAGATCAATAAATACTGTAGCTCGGTACCTTAACATGCAAAATGACGATGCTTAACTATGACCCGGACCCGTCAAGGATGTTTCATCAATGAGGTCAAAGTGAACGACAACAACACCACCAAACAAAAGTCATAACCAAAACAACGTCTGATTAACTAATTACGAACACATTGCTCGGTCAGATAACTGTATGTGAACGATATAACGTTCTAATTTCGATCGGGATAACGGATGGACAGATTGACGCCACTCATCTGTCCTTATTCCCATGTTTTCTTCTGCCATCGGATCTAAACATCAATTCTCACCTTCGTCTCGGCTGCGAAAGGACGGATTTTTTAACGCTTTAGGAAAATCGGATGTGGGCTTGGATTCGGAATAAGAACGGGCTCATGCGTCGCTATGCAGACTACATCAGGATAAAATCGATGGATTATCGCGGAAAGGGATCTAAAGATGGAACAAGGGAGCGAGTGCCAGGAAACATTCCGCAGCGTATTATTATGAGTTAATTTTTTTGATATTAATCATTTATTCTTGTGTTTAGTATTTTTACTCTGCGGGTTAATGATCGACATATGAAGGCAGTGTACGACGTGTTTCTTTGCATGGAAAAAATTCACGTCAAATCAAACAGGATGTTTCCTTTCTCTTCTCGCGGTCCATGGTCCATGGTACATGCAACAAGGAACATCATAGCTCACGGGCCAACAAGAAAGAATCCCCCCAGTTCCGAATCTTTCGAAAAGTTGCTCCCACTACGACGTATAAGTATAGGAGAACCTTCCCTCCTCATCAGCTCAAGTCAAGTGTTTATATCTGATCAAGTATTTACTATTTGAAAGAGAATACAACAGTTGGCTAATAATTCCGCTTATTCATCATTCTTTTAACTCAACTCTCTCTAAATCTCATCAAAACAATTACTTCGTCTTCTCCAAAATGCGTTTCAGCAGCATTCCTCTGCTTGTCCTTGGGATATCTGTCGGGTAAGAACATGACTTCACTCATTATTTCGACCAAAGCTAACACACCTCAAGGTTAGTCTTGACTGCTCCTTCCATTGATTCCCGTCATGCTCTCGTAAGTCGACAAGGCCGTGGTGGCGATGAGCCTGGTAGAGGAGGTAGAGAACCTGGCCGTGAGCCCGGACGTGGTGAGCCTGGCCGTGGGGGTGAGCCTGGTCGTGGTGGGAACCGACCCGGACCAAATTCAATCTCAAAGTCAAATGAACCAGACTCCGATAAGCCAGAGACAGACGAGCCGGAAACCGAAGACCCTGATCAGCCAGAACCATATTACCCTGACCCAGAAGAATCCTCAGGCGGCGGATACGCGACTCCCACCGAAGGTTACCCTGCTCCTACTGGAGGCTACGCAACTCCCACTGATGGCTATGCCTCGCCCACTAGTGGCTATGGAGCACCGACAGGTACTGGCGGATACTCATACCCTACTGGTAACGATTACATTCTCTACCGAAAGTATGGTCGAACTGGGTAAATCAACATCAGTCAATAATTTATAATCAATCTACGACCTTAATATCCTGTTCCGTTACGGTAATGAGCTTCTCACATTCGTTTATCACACCAAATATTGTAACACCTCCATCACCACCGCAGAACTAAAAACAATTCCATCAATTCACTCACCTTCTACCTCGCCTCAGGAACTAATGGCTTCATTATGGTTCGCCGAAACTCAACAAGAACAGTAGTCATCTGTTCGAATAGCCGTGTTGCTGCTTGGAATAACGGTTTTGCTTTATCTGTTGATGACGGATTACTGTATTAAGATCTGAGTTCCAAGATAAAAAGACGAGGGAAAACTGATTTTTAAATGTACATATTTTCAATGTATTAGAGAATAAAAAGTAAATAAATCCAATACTTTTCTCCCAGTCTTACCACGATATATATTAAAACTAAATTCTGTAATTGTTTTGTAACAGAGTCTTAAATACCCGATCCAGCTGTACAATATATACCCAGTGAAAATAAATCTACGGGATAAAAATCGATGACTACAAGTGTAACCACAACTTTAAAGTTAATGGTATTGGGCTTTTATTCAACAAATATAAGTTCATGATCTGAAGCACAAATTATTCATGGACATAAAACTGAAAGCTTTCATGATCTCATGAGTATCTGATAACCTTGGCTACTACTAACTGTCCCGGTAATTGTCGTTGAATATTAGTAAAATTGAACAGACCGCGCGATATGCTTCACTACACAATTTTATCGGAATGTTGATCTACTTTTATGCCGGTCGTCGCCATCAGCCAAACTAACCATGTGAGATGACAGAAATGGATTTATGTAATTTTTCACCCCTGTGTTTGGGTTAAGGTCGCCCGCCTGTTTCATGCTGATCAGAGAGACTGCGCCCGGACAATCCATCCTCTGGCAAGGATAATATGATCTTCCTACCCCTCGAGATGAAGTCTTGTCGTTCTGTGCGCGCTCTTTCCTTGATGCATCATACAATACTTTCTTGGCTTCTTTCCCAATCTCATCTCCTTCGGTCAGGTCCACCCACGTCGGTTGATACTCCGTTTTCGTAGGCCGGGTCTCACTCATCGCTGGCTGCAGGTGCGTCTCGCTGGATCCGCTGAACACGATTGGCGCGTCTCTGAAGCTTGCTCGCGCAAGTGGTGTCTGTCTGCGTCTCGCAATCCTCCTGACGCAATGCGTCGGTCTCGGTGGCGGCCCGGAGCTTGTCAGGCTCGAATTGATCGATTGCCGAACTGTCTGCTGGTGTACCTACCTACCTACCTACCGGCTTTCCCCTGGCCTCATGGCAGGCGCGCGCAGGGCCGTCGATCGGCGGGTGTCCGATGCCCCACCCTTGAAAGGAGTCTAATTTACGGCACGGCTCATCTTCCCGGGACTCATTCGTCTGAACTAGGGCATCCTAGTCGGTTGATTGGTGATACCTGAGCTTGGAAATATATATATACCGACAATGCTGACCGAGATTTTCGTGTCTGACCAGCCCATCAGGTCAGTTGAGGGGTCCGGCGGATTCGTGGCTACACCGGGCCGAAGTTATGATTCGGTGTGTGAGAGATGTGTGTGCTTGGTAGCTGTAGAAGGTTGTTATCCGGCTTAACACAATTGAGAGTCCCGATAATCACGGGGTTTTCCCGTAGATATCTTCTTAGATCATCTGTGTGCAATGTACAAGACTTACTTGGGCCTGTCCCTGCTTTGGTTCGTCTGGTGGGGCATACGAATCCCAACAATCCACCGTTGAACTCCATGGCCACAAATTGAGACATGTCCAAAGGATGACGACATTGGATTATGGTTAAATTATGCTGTCACGTGTCATTAAACAATGTGGTTAACCGTTACTGTAGTGAATATTCATACTGATAAGATTATTAGCAGCCCAGGGTGGCAATTTGTGCCCCGCTCATATGATGAGCGGCCTGAGAAAGTCAGGTCGCTTCATCGGAGGAGCGGGGGTAAGCAAACCCCGCGATTAAGTGTAGTTTCTGGAACTAGCCTAATTTTCTCAATGCTCTCCACTGTTCAAATATATTTAATAGTCTAGCGGGTGTATTCTTATAAAATGAGCACCTAAATGTATATCAACGCTTTACCTGATTGAGACACAATGCATATAACTTCCCAATTTGAAATTGAGGAAAAGGAGCCCGTCCTGAAGATGACGATGATTGTAGAGTCGCACTGGCGGACGATAAAATATGATTTCCTTCACTGTTTTAACCGTCCGCGAATTGACATGGTTAATTGGATACTGACATCTAGATCGATTCCGCAAGAACTTAATCGAATGAGGACTATACAAGTGGGCGATCAGAGAAAGGCAGTTATAAGTTGGCGTGAGGTTTTCAAGCGCAACTGGAAAGAGCTCAGAAGTCATGTCACGAATCCACAAAGCTTGCAAAAGTACCATATAAATGCGGCTAAATGGATGTGTGCATGCAATAATTTTCTGCAAAGCCGATTTCTTCTGTGTAAGCACATCACATCGTCAATTGTTTTGATGTTCCAAAAGATCCTGTCGCGTTTTTCAGTGAAATTCGTCGGCAGAGATCCTGTCTATTCTGGGTCCATCAACAGCTTACATTGCTACCGGAGTTTGAGTCTTCGAGGAACAGCTTTTCCACCAGAGAGTCGGCCACAGTCTTACATTCAGATTTTGATACGGAAACTTTTGAATCTCCTCCAAAACTAGGGTGACCAACTTGTCTCTTCAGAACCGGATACACCAAAGCTGAGGGAAAAACTACAGTGACTACTTGATGAGGCTGACGAGCAGAAAGCTCATTGTAACCCAAATTACATGGAAAAATTCGAAAAGACGCTGCTCCGGGACTATTAAGAGCTTACGATGATCTTAAGAAACTCACAAATCGACGAACCATGCCGCAGACTCTCACGGTGGGGTTTGTGTGAAACGTTCCACAGGGCACGAGAAGAGAGTAATGGTAAATGATTGAACTATAGACTGAAGATGTTGAGTGGCGAGAGAATCTCTCACTTACTGGTCTATATGTGCAACATTGGTCTTGCCAACTACGCCTTCCTCAATCTCAAACTTAGGACATCGTTTCCCATGCACCCCGAGTTTTGTTCTCCTTAGCCGCGCGTGGCGCCTGCCTGTAACATCCCCTTTGAATAATATTTCCGCCAAACTCCCCTCTAGATCTCAGCTGCGTTTCACCGTGCGCCAACCTTAATCCTCAACTAGCAATCTGTGAAATAGACATGGTCGCCCAAAAAAAGCTCTTCGGCAATATCTTATAAAATCTTCGAATAACGTTTACCGTAGTCTTCTTCTTCTAATGCTAGTGATCGATTTAATGAGATATTCTAGGTTAATCTTCCTCAAATACTTTGACTGCTGGGCACTAAGAGTGTTTGTTACCTTTTTTCTAAATCAGGGGAGGTGTGGAGTTTTGGTTGGCGTCGAAGGATATTTTGAGAAGTAAATGTTCAAGTTAAGTTTAAAATTAAGTGAAGAAATAAAATTTCCCTTTATGCATATGCATGAATTTTATTCAATATTTAAGGAACCCGAAATTGTGGAGCGACGATCAGTGACGTCAGCCCCAACATTGCCAGTCCTTTACGGGGCGTTCTTTAAATTGATTAGCTGGGGCTCTTATTGTGTTCTGTCGATCAGACAAACTTACTTATACAATACAGCCGAACTAACGGATCAAATGAAGTACTTCGATTTATGTACTTGAGATTTCATACATACATAAAAAAATATAAATTTGTATATATATATATATATATGAGGTTATTTGGTACCAGATAGTGCAAGAAAGAATAAGTAAGTTTCAATTTGGTCACGAAGTGTCTTCAGTTCAAAATATATCTTATCATATATCTAAACTATGAGACTGTATCGTAACTTAACTTCTCCCCCCTCTATAAATTTAGGTAGGTATCGTGTTCATATATACCAAAGACCATTCCTAATCCCCATCTCCAAATCAATGGTAACCAATAATTATACAACAACAATGTTGGTACAGTCTTTCAAATGGTGCTACCTCTAATAATATGTGAAATCTGGTACATGGTATTATACGTGGTGTTATACATGTGATATGCAAGAGATGCATAACCTATGTGGGACCTTTTCAATTAGATTCGCTATTTGTGCCGGGGTTTCAGTATCTCAGATCCTCATATACACAAACCACTTTCTCTACAACACTTTACGACGGTCATCAATTTTCTCGTGTCCAAAAGGTACGCATTACGATTTGAAACCATCTTACATGTAATTCCTCAAAAAATCGGAGCTCGAATTACTTGGAACCACGTTATACAACGTCAAAAACGAGAGTATTGTGCGACAAGTTGTTATGCTGAAGCAATGGTTGTAATCTCGTGGAGACCGCCCGACGAGAGGCTCGAACTCTCAACCTTGGGCTTAAAAGGCCCACGCGCTAACCAATTGTGCCAGCCGGGCTAATTTTACCGATGAATTCAAATTTTTAATTATATATATATATAATTATTGACTTGTCGAATGATTAGCAGAAATGTGTAGATCGGCCAAATAATTAATCCTTAACGTCAAGTTTATTACAAATCATATTAAAGTATGCGATGCGTAGGAAAATAACTAGAGATTAATATCAAACTAAAATTTTGATTTATTGTGATAAATTTTAATAAAGCTGCAGTGAAGTTAATCCTATTTTGGATTTTAATGGACCAATTCTGCTGACTACTATACCTGATTAAGGGATAGGTCAAGGGAACGGCAGAAGTGCTGAGAAAAGTCAAGAACTAAACTCTCGAAGTATCGACGAATAGCTCCGAAGCCGTAGATAACGCAGTGGATCTAAGACTAGAAATGTTTGCGACTTTTTCGATTGATGGGAGCCTACGCGTCGAACGCGTCAAAAAAAGCTTACATCAGCTGTATGATCGACGGATGAAACCGTCATTCATATTTAGGGTAGTCGAAACCAGACTTACAAAATCAAGTTGACCTTGCGTAGAATGATGCGAAAACCGTATTGTAATTTCTCAAGTTCATGCCTCCATTCTTTCCGCGCAAACGAGAATTCTCCGATGATGAAGGCCCATCCAAGCCACCGTCAAAAAAAGCCAAAATCGATAGAGTCTTCTCAGCTCCTCGAAAGCCTACTCTCTTTGAAGATCTTGATAATGGAATCGAAAAGAAAATATCAGTAAATCACCGAAGCGCCAACTTAGATTATCTAACAGAAACTTGTGATGACGAAAGTTCCTTATCATCTGTTCCAGATGAGCCTGAAAATTATACAATTGAGAATGGAGAACAGTCCAGTGAAGAATCCGACGTAGATGAAGATATAGAGTTCGAGGACGTTGAAACATCAGTTTTTCCAAAGACACCTACTTTCCCTCCCACTGGCGACCTTGAATTGACCCTGACCAGAGATACACGAATCTCGGTTTCGAATCCTTTGAATTCAAAAAAGATTCCTAGTAAAATTGAGAGACAGATACGGATCTCAACACATAAATGTCATGTACAGACACTTATGTGGCACAACGCTGTTCGAAATAGTTGGTTATGCGATAAGGGACTCCACGAAATTCTTCTAAGACAACTTCCTTCCAAAGTTTTGCACCGAATTGAGATGTGGAAGAAAGAAAACAAAAAATTTATGCATTCTCCGATTACCGAGGTAGAAAAAGTTAAAAGCTCAGGTGTAAAAAAAGGTCTCCCTGGTGGTCGAAGAGATCAGAATCAAGAAGTAGAGAAATTACCCGAAACTCAAGATTCTCTGCTTCGGCTTCTGAAAGACCTTGTTACCTACTGGCATCAAACATTTAAAATTACGGCTCCTGGCTTAAGGAAAATAGGCTACATGTCTCTCCAGCGGTTGGACGAAGTATTAAAAAGCTACAATAATGATCAACATGATCCTGATATTCATGGTGAACGATTTCGTGACTTGGAGCATTATAAAGAGTGTGCCAAAACTATGCAAGGTAGCCGTGATTTCGGTGCTCAGATTTTCACTGCATTACTTCGAGCAATTGGGTTGAAGGCAAGAATGATTTCTAGTCTACAGCCAGTTGGTTTTGGATGGAGCCAGGCTGAAGAAGCAACTGACAAGAATCATTCAACCGTTTATAAAGGTAAAGGCATAAAAAACCCTACCAATGCAGACTCAAGTTCCGAAAACTCTTCAGACAATGACCAAGCTCTCAAAAGAGGAAAATCTACGAGAAAAGGTGTATCCACGAAACAGAATTCTAAGCTATCCGTTAAAGGTAAATCGAAGGCAAGACAAGGCAAAAATACAATCAATCGTACTTCTGAATCCCATTTCGAGACGAATCTATCAAGTGATTCGTCTTCGCTAAGTGATGATGAATCCACAAACGACAAGACAACCATTTCGAGACAATTTCCGCCTCTAAAAACCTTTGACAAAGACCTTAAACAGCCTCATTATTGGAGTGAAGTACTATCTCCAGTAACTAATACCTATATTCCGGTTGATGCGGTCGTCAATCAAATTGTAGCTTCGAATAAAGAACTTCTCATACCGTTTGAACCTAACTACACTAAATCTAACAACTCTCGTCAAATAATTGCTTATGTCATCAGTTATTTTTCTGACGGTACAGCAAAAGATGTGACCACTCGATATCTAAAGGGGCGTTTGTGGCCTGGAAAAACCAAGTCTTACCGTTATCCCCCAGAAAAAATAGTAATTCGAGGTCATAATGGTAAGATCAAAAACACTTACCTGCGAGATTGGTTTAAAGATTTAATGCTACTCTATGAGCGAGGTAGCAAGAAATTTCCACGTCAAAAAGTCGATGATATAGAGGAGGCTACAGACTTGAAGCCAGTGAAACGTGAAAAGAAGGAAGTTGAAGAGGGCAAAGAAACGCTACAGTATTATAAAACATCGCCAAAATTTGTACTTCAGAGACACCTAAAAAGAGAAGAAGCATTAATTCCAACGGCAAAGCCTGTCAAAATGTTTACTGTCGGTAAGGGCGATAACACTACACAGGAGAAGGTATTCTTAAGGAAAGATGTGGTCACTTGCAAAAGTGCTGAAACTTGGCACAAGGAAGGCCGAGCTCCTAGACCTGAAGAGCAACCCTTAAAACGTGTACCTTATCGAGCAGCCACAATAAATCGAAAACGTGAACTTGCTGAAGCAGAGTACGCTAGTGGAGAGAAAATGCTTCAGGGGCTTTTTAGTGAAGCTCAAACAGAATGGATCATCCCCCCACCTATCAAAGACGGCATAATTCCAAAAAACTCTTTTGGAAATATTGATCTTTACGTTGATAGTATGCTACCTAAAGGTGCTATCCATATACCTTATCGTGGTATTCCAAAAATTTGTAAGCGTCTGGGCATTGACTTTGCCGAGGCAGTTACGGGATTCGAATTTGGTCGTCGAATGGCATTACCGATAATTACAGGGGTAGTGGTTGCTGAGAACTTTGAACATGCTATCATGGAAGAATGGCGTAAAGATGAAAAAGAACGAGCACGAAAGGAAGATGATAAGCGAAAGCAAGCTGCACTCCGCGTTTGGAGGAAGATGTTGCTAGGTCTTCGAGTTTTAAAAAGATTTAAAGAAGATTATGGAGATATCAATGAAGATAACGACACCGATATCGCTAATCCATTCACCAGCAAGATCAAAAAAACATCCAAATCTAGAGACGCCGAAGATGAAAAGATGATGAACATGAAGCGAACTAAAACAAACGCTGTACTTTCACCTGATAAATCTGATGTAGATGAGTCAGAAGCGTGTTTTCGTTCTGGATTTTTTCCTGTAGTAAAAGATAATGAGTCTGAAGATGAAAACAACCAAGGCGGAGGTTTCATAATCGAAGGTCATGAACAAGAAAGATCAAACTTTACTTCTAGAAGCATGGAGCTAGATCCCCCAGAATTGAAGGCTGGAGTAATGGATACAAAAACTATGGAACAAGGCGAAAAAAAAAACGCTGATGATATAGATCACTTGTCTAAAACTCGGAAGAAGTCAAGCAGAAAAGCACAAACAGTACAACTAGAGGATGAAAGTAGAGAAACCATAACTCTGCCTTCAACAAAAAGGGGAAGAAATATCACCGCTTCTTCTAGAAAGGTAAAAGCTACAACAGAGAAGAAGAAAACTTCAGCAGTCACATCTGGTGAAATTCAAAAGAAACCTCCGAAGCGAAATGCTCCACGAAGGGCCAAGACGGCTCTAAAATCGAGCTATTTTGAGGACAGTGAAAACCACGATAACAGTAAAATATGATGACTAGAAGGAAGCAGTTATATCCATTCAATCGATTATGTTAAAAAATTTATTTCACAATGTAAAAGATATCTCTGGTCTTTTTATTAAGCTATGTAAGTTATAAAGTCGATCCAATTACAAAAATACGTTTTAATATACGCAAAACTTTTAGGTATAATTTGCTCTAAATAGAAGCACTATGAAATAAATCATTCACGATAGAAACGACAAAATCAGAAGGTCAATTCTGATCTTTCGGTAGAAGAGTTCAAATCATGAGGAACTTTATTATCCATTCAATGCTTGGCTTTGGATATGCATCATAGAAGCGTCGGGCATGACTACAATCTCTTGTTCTAGGTTAGCGAGAGGCACTCGTAGAAGGTGATGAGACTTCTTTCTATCCTATTTAAATTAACTTTAAACTTAGTCAGCGCCTGTCTTCTAGACGAGATTTTGCTCATGATTTAGTTGTAAAGTCTATGATTATTTTTTTCGATCGTTCAAACTACTTTTCTGAAGTAATATCCAAGTTTATGCAAGGCTTGTTAGTGGTTATATACACACATTTCCTAAAATTAGACCTTCAATTACAATCATGTGTTACGGGCTTTATCCGGTGTCTAGTAGTTGGGCTGCTCTGCGGCCCAGCCTTGAAGATACATATTTGTTTTACATTTATTGTATATGCAGCCTTAAGGCTATGACCTATGATATGACACTAATAACGATGGAAGTCTTATGTATCGTAGAATGAACGTTGGAACACTCATAACCAGATTTCATTTGCAAATACCACTTGAAGTTAACGCCTTGCGACATATAACCTCTTCCGTTAGTATCCACTAGAGGGAAAAGCGGGAACGACCTCTAGTTATCTGAGTATGACTTCGTCACCCTACGAATACAGCGACATCGCGAGAGAAATTTGGCTTGCGGGTCTTGCTGGATTCGAACCAGCTTTCTCCTGTCTCAAGTGGGGCATGTATTCGGGATACCCAGAGTCTACTTGGGAGAACGGCCTGGACGTTGCACCACTAAACTATCCGACCCGAAGAGACATAATAGCGCCTGAGCCTTTCCGAAGAAATAGGGGATAACTCTAGTCTCTAGCACATGTGCACCTAGTAGAAAAGTGGTACCTCTAAAAGATCAACGGTGGCCTTAATGTCGGTGTGTTCCCAGTCTATCCTCTTTATCATAGAAAAATATAGTACGTGCAGTGACCGTAGCTTTAGTTCCATTACATCATGAATTCAATTTTAGACAGATTTATGTTAAACTAGTTGATGAGACGAGAGGGATAATACACTACATGTACATTTTGAATTTGATTTTATTTTCCTGATTTGGCGCCTTTAATGGCCCACGCAGGTGTCTATCAAACTCTCTAATTTACATCGGAGGAAACCTTTCGGTGAAAACCCCCTAACC
>JAATOF010001351.1:0-17877 GCA_013170925.1 Podosphaera leucotricha | reverse complement strand
TGGGTCTTGCTGGGTTTGAACCAGCTTTCTCCTGTCTCAAATGGGGCATGTGTTCAGGATACCCAGAATTTACTTGGGAGAACGGCCTGGACGATGCACCACTACACCATCCGACCCGAGGCCCATGCGTCATTAGCGCCAAGGGATATAGGCATGTTCATGTCGGCCTTTTGCAAATGTTTGATTGAGTCTTTGGTCAGGTTGACAAGTCGACATGTTTGTAGATCGACAGTAAACTATTTTTCAGTCAATGTTTCTTTCTGCATAGTGTAATTATATTGTAGGGAGTTTGATGTGATTTCAATTAACCCGATCAGGATACCCAAGGGCCCATGCAGGTGACTATTTCCCCTCGTCCTCTCGCCCACTTAGGACATGCCATGACCATATGCCTGACATTTTTGGACAGATACTCACACTGGCACTTTGGGTTGTCGTCTCCTGGTACTTTTCTTCTGTACAGATAAGAATTGAGCTCGATGTGTTCGATTCTTATCTGCATGGCAATGTTGGGCCCTTGATGAAGGGAGTTGATAATCGCAGAATACCAAAATGTGGGACCACAATTCTGAACCACACCCGATTTTAACGGATAACCTTTCGATCTGGAGTCGAACGCGCTACCGTTGCGCCAGCGGTCCTTCGTGAGTTACGGTGTACATACTAGTATAATTATTGTATAGATTTATAGGCCGAATGATCGCGAAATAATTTAAAATGGAACCTTGTAAACTTCACGACTGCAATCATCCCAGAAATTATCAGGCTCACCAAATACACGACGGACTTTCCACGCTACAGTGCTTTGAAGTATTCATCCGCTGTCATCAATCGCAGAGTTTTTTCATTTCCATGGAGCGAGTTCAGAACATGCTCCCAACTGTGCAGGAAATGGTTACTCATCCCCAATTTCGAATTACATGTAATTACCTACTATTCATGTGGTCTAAAATTACTCGTGCATCCTGAGATACTTGTTTGACACGCACACCATAGTTACTGATACTAGACTTCATGAAAAGTTTCGGATTAAGTGTTAGATGTCTGGAAACTCAGCGAATTTTGGGTTCGCTCAGGAATCATTTGGAATAAGCTCCATGATGAGTCACGTGGGCATTTTTATCCTACTTTAGGCTGGCTACATAACTGCATTGTCAGCTGTATAAGTATAACTACATGTAATTGTGTAATTAATCTACTAAACTTGAAATTTCCGAATGCATTTTATCTAGCTAGATCAACGTATTCATTAGTCCAAAAGCCAAAACTTCAATTTTGTCATCTCGATACACGTATATAAGATAGATAATTATTCGTTCATTTTGGTGGATGGGGGCTGTGATAGGACGGATGTTGAGTTAGAAAAAGCCACCAGCAAGATCCCAGATAATCAAATTTATCAATCTCATCATTGTGAAATGGCGACTACAATCGCCGTATCCTCGACTCTTACTTCCCGAAGCTAGAAAGAAAAATGCGATCCAGGAAATGCCGTTTAGTGACTACTTTCGCTCTGCTTGTAACATTGTGGGTGCTTTATTCACATCCTTCGCCCAACTTACGTTTCTTTACAAATACCCAGCCACCACCAGATCCACCATCAAAATCCGAGATACTATCGTCTATCGTCTATACTCCCTTATCTCAAAAGTTAGCTTCCTCACATCCAATAGCACAGCTGGTACAAGATAGTGAAAAAAAGTGGAAGAGAACTTTGGCAGATCAATCACAGTCTCTATCTGATGCAGTAGTGGAATATCGAAGGCGATATGGCATCTCACCTCCACCAAATTTTGATCGATGGTACGAGTTTGCGCGAGCCAGGAATGTACAATTAATCGATGAGTATGACAACGTTCAGCAGACGTTAACGCCCTTCTGGGGTCTCAGACCGGCTACAATTCGAGCCAGATCTCGAGAAGCAATCGGATTTGACTCAAATAATTTTATCGGGGTTCTCATACGAAAAGGAGAAATTAAGAAAATTGCAGGCGGAGAAGAGTGGCAGATGAAAGCGACTGCGGATATGATGAAAGGGTTCATCCAATACTTGCCCGACATGGATCTTGCGTTCAACATTCACGATGAACCGCGAGTAATCGTTCCATATGATGACCTGAAGCGACTTGTATTCATTGCAAATAATGTAACTAAACCTGCAGCGATTGCAGTCTCGAACCCCAAAAACGCTTGGTCAGAAAGACCCTCGGATCTTAGTGACGGAAGCCGATTTGAGGATATCAGACGGACACGCTTCAATGTCTTTGCCCACCAGCCAACCTGGTCTCATTCACGAATGTCATGCTCGCCCGATAGCCCATCAAGATCGATTGAAGACGGGCCAACGGAGGACAACATTGGGAGTTATGCGGCGGGAGAATTAGGATTTGTTTATAATCACACAGCATTCTCTGATATCTGTCAGTCACCAAGCTTTGGAGAGAAGTACGGATTCTTTGATCGACCTAACGCCTTCAACATTGTTCACGATTTAATGCCTGTCTTCTCCCAATCAAAACTGTCGTCCTTTAATGATATTTTATATCCTTCTCCTTGGTACTGGTGCGATAAAGTTCCCTACAAAGAATCAACAGATTTTTCCTGGAGAGAAAAAAGAGATCAAGTATACTGGCGTGGATCTACAACAGGAGGCTTTAGTCGAGATGGTAGTTGGAGACGACAACATCGGCAGCACATGGTTCAAAAAATCAATTCTAAAGATAAAACGCAGGTTTTAGCACCATTTAGTACCGGGGGCGAAGAGAAATGGGAAGTCAAAGATGTCCCTCGAGGTGACTACAGGGAATTATTCGACGTACACTTCTCTCACATTGGTCAGTGTGATCCTGGAGACTGTGACGCCCAGAAAGAGTTCTTCGAAATCAAGAATCGAGCCAAGCAAAACGATGCATGGAAATACAAACACTTAATTGATATCGACGGAAATGCCTTTAGCGGAAGATTTTATGCATTTTTGAAGAGTAAGAGCTTGGTGTACAAGCTTGCATTATTTAGGGAATGGCATAATGAATGGTTGAAACCATGGGTTCATTATATTCCGATGTCACTACGGGGAAATGAGTGGCTGGAAGCAGTCAGATGGTTTATGGTGGAGGAGCCCGGACAAAAAGATGCCGAAAAGATTGCGCTTAACGGCAAAGATTGGGCCGAAAAGGTTCTACGAAATGAAGATTTGGAGGTCTGGTTTTTTAGGTTGCTCTTGGAGTAAGTCTACAGTTACTAAATAAAGACATATCAGAATAAACTAATTAAAAATAGGTATGGCAGGTTAGTTGACGACAATCGTGAGATTATCGGCTTTGGCGTTTGATAAGTGCAATCCAAGGGGTCCGGATACCTTTGAATGATATGTACTTTGTATTCTTGATAATAAGGCATAGAGTTTTTGGACTTGGGTGGTCGGGGCGATTTTCTTTTTCTTTCCACACAGTCGGTAGACTTTTATATACATAATGATCCGAATCAGTTATCAAGCTCACTGCCTTAATGCTTTTTTGAAGATTTATCTCACGAGTGGCAAGATTGATAGTGTAACAACGCAATATGAAATTGACACACGACCTCCCGGGATTCCGTTCAAATAACACTATACAGAAGTGCACCAGGGTGCGATCAATTAGTTATACATATACCGTCAAATCTTTGCTAGAAGGATACTCATAGTTATAATCACATAACACACAAGTGAAGCTGCATATTATCAAAACTAATAGTTGGGCGTGTGGGAGATGATGTTCACAACACCATAACGTAAAATGCCGCAGCTACAGCATGCAGCGATGGCCATCTATTTTGGTAATAAGCTGGCAAGGCTCCTGAGTCTTAACATGGTATTTTTGAAAAGAAAAGGAGAAAATATCTGATTCAGTTTTAACCTTGTTGCAAAACTATTTAGGTGAAATGTGGTAGGTGAAGTGTGTTTGTTGTGCGTATGAACCCGTACATCGAGGAACGCCTCGGATGCGAGCAACGGAGGATCCGACGCTGGAATCTATCTGGATGGGATATATGCGCGCCGTGCCACGGACGTGTGCTCCGAACAACAATGGGGGGGGGGATTCCTGGTCCCGATCCCGCATCGTCTTCCCATCCACCCATTCACCTACCTCTCTCCGTCCACCATGACTAACTCTGCCGGCCCTCTCGCACCAGACTACTGCGCCGCCGCCCTCCAACCCTTCCTGCCCCCTTCAGCCGCCGACGCTAGCATCGCGGCCCCACCGCCCTGCCGCCTCCATCTCACACTCACCTACGCTGCGTCCCTTGATAGCGCCATCGCTCACGCTCCCCACACCCCGACTCTTCTCTCCGGCCCCGAGTCCAAAGCCATGACACATTACCTACGCACGCGGCACGATGCGATCCTCGTCGGGGCTGGCACCGCGCTGGCGGATAATCCCAAACTCACCAGTCGCTGCGCAGTCGTGTCGCGTCAGCCCCGGCCCGTGGTGCTCGATCCTTCGGGGCGCTGGCTAGAGAATCTCGACGCTGCGAATAATCTCTTGCGTTTGGCGCGTGCTGGCTTGGGATTACCGCCGTGGGTTGTCGTGGATGCAGCTGTCGCGTCGAGGTCTTCGATTATTGAACGCGTGCGTCAGGAAGGTGGTCGTGTAATAACTATTACTGGATATCAAAGCAATGCAGAAGGTGTTGATTGGACGATGATCTTGGTGAGATTGGCTGAGATGGGAATTCAAAGTTTGATGGTTGAAGGGGGGGCTTGCGTAATTAACGACTTATTACGAACAAAAAATAGGCATCATATTTCCAGTGTTATTGTTACCATTGCGCCGACTTATATCGGAGCCGGTGGTGTGTTAGTGTCTCATGCGAGAGAATCTGATGAAGAACGCGCTATTCAATTTAAAAACATTTGCTGGCTACCAATGGGCAAGGATGTGGTGATGGCTGGTATGATCTAAGCTGTATTCAAAAAATAGCAGCCAATACACATCAGTTAATTGATAAGAGGCACAATTTTGTCTTGATACTCTTGGGTCAAACGAGTTAGGTATCTCTGCTTTCTTATAATATGATAATATGTAATCTCTAGAAAAGATGATACGATCCCACAACGCCTGATATATCCTGGTATCTATCTTCTAGTAAAAGAACCCTATGATCTTGCCAGCGACGTGCTTTCGTCGAGCTTCTTCGTGATCCATAATACCGGCAGAGGTCGTAAGAACCATGTACCCAAATTGACGGGAAGGAAGAAGCTTTACTACCCACTTCTCGAGATCACCAAGACGAACGTTGTATCTTGGGGAAATGACACCAGTTTTATTTAGACTGCCATTATGTGAGTATGATCCTAATTTTAAGACTGATCAAAAAATTACCGGCCGTTGAGTTGGATAACAATCTTGCCAGATCTGTGGTCATCAACTTCTTCGAATTCTCCAATGTAACCTAGGGGTATGATTAGCATGTTGAGAAAGATTAAACGTGTGACTTCATAGAATTTTAGAAAACGTGTAAGATCCTCGCATTTTATATATCGGCAACTTAAAGGACATGGCCGTGGTGAATTGAGACCGATATCTAGTTATTATGCCGAAGTTAATTTAAAGATAGTAAAAGATATCCACATACCGTGTTTTTGCATAACGGAGAGGAACTTGACAATGACTTTAGAGCTTGGTCGGATCATAACTTGACGTTTGCCCGATTTCTCAGCGTTGTTGATCGAGTTCAGAGCATCGTTGAGAACTGAAGTCTTAACCATTTTGAATTTGTAAGATTCTCAGATCCTAGGTGTGAAATGAGGTATCTAGATAGAGTTAGCCTTAGAAGGCCGGAGCATGTAGAGTGCCCTCATGTTTGACATATGGGTTCTTCAGCTCATTCTCGGAAGTTTTTTTTGCATGGAATAACACTTCCTGGTTCGAAGAATGGCTCGAATTAAGGTGAGTGATACTTTGCACGGCATCCATTTCAGCAGTTGAGAGAGGCATTACCAAATTTATTGACTACATACCTCAATGCAAGTTTGGTTGGAAGTTGGTTTGCTCTCTGACGATGCTCTAGTGGAAAATATTTTATTGATCAAGAATTAAGAATTTTAGTGTTTGGGCTAGCTGACTAATTAAGCGACATCGAAGGTGGGTGATCGCTTGCTTAATCGCACAAAACAATTTCCAGTTGTGAGCCAAATCTAACATCGCCGACCAAATCTCGCAAATCTTGCCGTTCTTCGAGGATCAAAAGATATAACAATGGTATGTGGAAGCTTCTTTATTTTGTTAATATACTAAAAATTCTTAAGTCTGACGTAGAAGAACCCACTTCCCCCGTCGTCGCGGAAGCCGAGGAAGTCGAAGTTTCTGGAGATGCTGCATCCAAAGGCTCAATGACTGTTCTCGATGCGCTCAAGGGTGTGCTAAGACTTTCTCTCATGCACGATGGGCTTGCTCGTGGTCTTCGTGAAGCATCCAAAGCTTTAGATAGACGTGAAGCCCACATGTGCGTCCTGAATGAGGCTTGTGAAGAGGAGGCCTATAAAAAGCTAGTCGTAGCTCTTTGCTCTGAACACAAGATTCCACTTATCAAAGTTCCGGATGGCAAGCAGCTAGGTGAATGGGCTGGCCTGTGTAAGCTGTACATTGAAGTCAATTAGCGGTCACTGCTAACTTTAAGGTGTAGGTACCTTGGACCGCGAAGGAAATGCAAGAAAAGTTGTTAACTGCTCATGTGTTGTTGTTAAAGATTGGGGAGCAGAGTCACAGGAGCGTTCAATCCTGCTTAATTACTTCCAAACAGAGCAGTAAAGAATTTCTTTTTTGGAAAAATAGATGGGGATAAACACTACAGATTAAATTACTATTCTGAAGTAAAACAAAGTTCATAGTCCATGGCACAACTACGTGACTGTTCACCTAGCCCTCAATCGATATCACTTCCGCCCTTCGACCATCAAAATGTGATAACCGAACTGCGTCTTTACCTCTGCATATTTTGGATTCGCTGTGGTACTCTCTTCAAGTCCAAAAGCTACGGCCTCAAACATTGGATCAAGATCCCCCCTCTTCTTCCATCCCAATGAGCCACCTGGGAATTAGTATATGTATTCATAACAATTTGAGAGTATGCCGCAACTCACCAGATCTTGCTTTGTCTTCAGAGAACTCCCTGGCAATGTCATCAAATTTTGTACCATTTCTCAATTTTTCTAAAGCTTCTTCCTTCTTGTTATGCTTTTCACACTAGAGGCCAATCAGATTGAGTAACACTTGCTATGCAAATAGATTAGTACCAGAATATGTCGAACGTTGATCTGCTGCGCGCCTTTGACTTTTCCAGTCACCTTTTCATTTTTCTCCTTCACATTTCCTTTCTTGCCTTTTGACTCGCTTGCTGCCGATCCTTTAACTTTTGAAGGCATTTTTCACGTCTTAGATTGAAATATTTTTCTGTGCATACGACGCATCGTAGCGAAGGTCAGAAGCGTTAATTTGTTAATTATTGTTCACTTCGCTTACACAGTGAACGCTAGTGGATAGGGACCCGTTCCTTCTCCACAGGGTCGGATGGTGTAGTGGTGTATCGTCCAGGCCGTTCTCCCAGGTAAATTCTGGGTATCCTGAACAGGTGCCCCAGGAGAAAGCTGGTTCGAATCCAGCAAGACCCACAAGCCACATTTCTCGTGGTGTCGGTGTTTTCGTAGAGTGACGAAGGCATGCTCAGATAACTAGAGGGGTTTCCCGCTATTCCCTCTAGTGGGTATTCACGGAAGAGGTTACATGTCGCAAGGCGTTAACTTCGAATGGTACTTCCAAATGAAATCTGAATATGAGAGTTCCAACGTCAAACTCAGTCATTCTACGAAACATAAGACTTCCGTCGTCATTAGTGTCATAATCTTATGGCTGCACACACGAAAAATGATGTAAAAAAAAACATCAGTTATGATTAGTCATCAACAATCCATTGAGGCTGGCTGACAGCTGCAATCGGTAGCCATACATTAGATTAGAGTCGCCAACGTGAAAGCCATGTTCCAGGTCAATCGAACACTTAATTACATCTCACATACGAAGATAACTCAGCAATTGAGTGGAAAATTTTTGATTCCGAGATATCTTACACCTCAGAGCCGGGGCTATGCCACAAACGAGGATCACCGCTTTCGATTAGCTATCATCGGGTCCGGACCGGCCGGTTTCTACGCAGCAAAAAAAGTTTTATCTGAGAATGAGCATGCGACGATAGATCTCTACGAACGACTTCCATTGCCGTACGGATTGGTGCGGTTTGGCGTGGCCCCCGACCATCCCGAAGTGAAGGTCGGTCGCGTGGGTCTTGAACGTGCTTGCTAAAGCTGAATACCCTCAGAATTGTCAAGAAACGTTCCAAAGGGTCGGCCGGTCGCCGCGGCTGAACTTTATCGGGAACGTACCAATTGGAGAAGGCAAGGGTTCCCTCTCGTTGGACGTTCTTGTGCCGCATTACGATGCGATTCTCTTTGCATACGGCGCGGCGCGGGAGCGTAAACTTGGTATCCCCGGAGAAGATCAGCTCAAGAATGTCTATTCGGCGCAGGCTTTCGTGGGTTGGTATAATGGCCTGCCTGAACAGGTGAATCTGGCTCCCGACCTCACTGTCGGAGACGAGGTCACGATCATTGGACAAGGCAATGTGGCACTTGATATCGCTAGAATCCTCCTCCAAGATCCCGAAAGATTGCGCCCCAGTGATATCACAGATACGGCACTCGAAACGCTCCGCAAGAGCAGGATCAGGAGAGTAAGAGTTGTTGGCCGAAGAGGCCCAGTTCAGGTGTGTACTGCTGCTGCTGAGTTGTTTAGACTGTTAATTTTACAGGCTGCATTTACGATTCCAGAGCTTCGAGAACTGACCAAGATACCCTCGGTAAAATTTGAGCCCATTTCCGATGCATTTCTACCTGATGACAGTACTATAAAGAATCTGCCGCGCGCATCTGCGCGTATCATGAGTCTTTTAAAAGAAACTTCTCATGCTCAAAACGTAGCATTTTCCGGCGCTTCCAAATCCGTTTCTCTTGATTTTTGTCTTTCGCCAACCGCCATGAATCATGATCCGGCATTACCATCATGTCTAGGTGGTATCACATTTGAGAAGACCTCTTTAATCCCTAACAACTTTGATCCACAGGCGAAATCTATGGGAACGGGAGAACTGATAAAAATTCCAAGCTCACTTGCTTTTGTTTCTATAGGATATCGAGCCGAGCTTGCTCGTGAGTTTGAAAAAGTAGGCTTGCCTTTCGATGATCGCTTAGGCATCATTCCGAATGATGGGCTTGGTCGAGTGCAAGTTAAGAATCGGTGTGAATCCCTCCCACGTTTCTATTGTACAGGTTGGGTAAAGAGTGGACCAACGGGAAATATTGCGACCACCATGTATGATGCTTTTACGACTGCAGAGTCTATTACAAGTGATTGGTTCAAGTTGAATAAATCTCAGTCTACTTCTATCCGCAGCAAATGTTCAAAGGGTGGCTGGGAAGCCCTCAAGACGGTTGCAATGAGCCAGGGTTGTAAACCAGTAAGTTGGGAGGAATGGGAAAGAATCGACATAAGGGAACGTTTCAAGGGGATCAGTAAAGGAAAAGCAAGAGAAAAATATACTTGCGTCGAACAAATACTTAGAGATTTGGAGACTGATTAAATTTTGGAAAATTCTCCTATAGTGCAAATGTGATTTTAGGATTATGTATATTTCTGTTGAAGCTTTGTGGTGAGTTCAGGTACTTTTTCAAAAAGATCCCCCACAAGTCCTACATCTGCGATCTGAAATATGGGTGCATCGGCGTCTTTGTTAATTGCCGCGATGACTTTGCTATCCTTCATCCCTGCTAAGTGTTGAATGGCTCCAGAGAGCCCGGTACATAGATACAATTGAGGGGCCACAACTTTTCCAGTCTGTCCAACCTGTAAACTATTATCTGCATAACCACTATCTACAGCTGCTCGTGACGCGCCAATAGCCGCTCCCAGAGCATCTGCAAGTGGCAGCATTATCCGATCAAAATCACTCTTCGATTTCAGGCCACGGCCCCCGGACACCACACGTTCAGCACTAGTTAGATTAGGTCTGTCTGACTTGGTAAGGCTTTCGGAAAGCCACTGTGTCAAGGACTCTACTTTTGGATCTGTTCCATTCTCAATGGACGCAGTGCCTTCCTCCGTAACCTCTGCCGGAGCAAAAGCAGTGCCCCGGACTGTGATAATTTTAAGCTTGTCTGAGGACTTCACCGTGGAGATAGCATTGCCGGCATAAATGGGCCGCACGAAGGTATCTTCTCCCAAAATATCGGTAATATCTGAGATCTGAGCCACATCAAGCATGCCCGCGACGCGTGGCATCAGACTTTTTCCAAAGGAAGTGTGTGGGGCAAACACATGAGTGTAATCGCCGTCTTGAATCGTCTTTGCCACTAACGGCGCAAAGTTGTCGGGTAAGCCCTGCAGGTCTCATCAGCGTCTACTTGAGTGTATTGTATGGATGACGCGCCTTGTCGTAGTCAACATTGGAGACGGCCACAACCTTGTCCAGTCCCTTGAGCGTCGAAGCTTCCGCTGCTGCCGTGGAGATGCTCCCACCGGCAACGAGCCCGGTAATCGTGCCGCCGAGCTTCAGCGCGGCTGTGACAGTACATGTGGAGCTGAGATTGATCTTGCCATGTTTGTGCTCTAAAATCACGAGAGATGACAGTGCCCTGGTAAATGCGACCCTCATTGCGCTTCTACCGAGCCCCATTTGTGTCCGCACTTGGCTGGCGACGGATATACCTAGGCGATTCATCATTTTCGAGCGTCGATGGATAAAAGAAATGGTGGCAGGCCAAATGATCTCGTGGTAGATTGTTATGACGTTTAGCAGACGTATTGAGCCTTCGAAAGCCGTCTGGTTACACTGACGCTAATGGATCGGCCCTGACGTACTGTATCGCTAGGATACAATTGTACATGGAAGATTCCTCCGGGCTTCTCGAGTGGGTCCAAAATATGGGGTTTTAGTGACCATCAGTTGGAATTCTTGAGGAAGAGGATTATGGGCTTCTCGTCAGGGGTTATTTGTACTGGCGATAACATTGGAACTCCACTCGCTTTGAATAATTAACAATAGATTCATTTACGTGTTTATCTAAGATTCTCCAATGTTATAATAGAGAAGATAAAATTGCTAAACTGTAACGACGACGCTTTTCTTTGCAATGATGGAAAAAAATAGGATTCAGAAGAGCCTAACGTCTCGGGCCAACATTGTGAAGTCCTATCCTATCAGTCTGAATTTGGCTTCACTAGAGAACTCCTTTAGAGATACAGTGTACATGTATATATATACAACATATCAATCAACTCATAGCGCTGGGAGAACATGACCAGATGATACGATAAATTCAAAGTAGAATTCTAAAGACGCACTGCCGTCTCTGTCATCAGATTAATTCAGTATCTACTAATACATGTGTGTTTATCTCTGAATATCTGAATAATAACTCGAGTTGATCTGGTCTAAAGACCGACTATCGGATAAGGTGTTGACTTGACACTATTTTGCTCTATCTTTATGACAGATAGTGAGCATTTTACGAACATTTGACCAAATACTGAAATAGTATCAGTTTGTCACCATTCGTTCTACTGACGCGCTATCAAAGTACTGCATGTTGACCGCCTGAGGAAATTTGTGGCTGCATTTATGCGCCTGGTATTTAATTGGCTAATTATTCTGGTTGTCTCCAGCCACATCTACACGTCACAGAATATTGTCAAATTTACTAAATGTAAACAAACAACGGCCGATTCAAACAAAACCTCACCAATGACACACATTCCTCATAGATTTACCAATTAAACAGGGCTCAAAGTATTTCGCCCTATAACATTAACGCAATCAACTTTCCATCGGATACATCCGTCTATGCCTTTGCTCTTTCGCAGGTTGATTCGCCAAATTCAATTTTTCCATAACTATCGATAACGATGGGAATATCTCAAGTTGCAGATCGGTTCTTCACGTATGAAAGCCGTCTAGTATCTTTCCAGAAAGCACAGCCGATCTCCAAACGCAGAGCTTCCATCACTAGTATCAAAAGTGGCCCCAAATCAATGAAATGGCCCCACAAGTATTTATCGGCCCAAGACGTACATAGATATATATATGCTCCTCATAAACCACTGCTCAACTAACAGCGTTTTAGCTTGCGAAGGCTGGTTTCTTCTACTTTCCTACCCAGATCCACCCGGATAACGTTGCCTGTTTTCTCTGCCATAAGGCCTTAGATGGATGGGAAGAATCCGATGATCCTCTTGCTGAGCATCTTAAGCATTCTCCAAATTGTGGCTGGGCTATAACTGCGACAATTGAGAAATTAAACGGATACTTCCAGGAAGAAAATCCGTCAGGAGCAAAAATGGTTGAGGCACGCAAAGCAACATTCGCTGAAAGATGGCCCCATGAAAATAAAAGGGGATGGAAATGTAGAACTAAACAAGTTTGTGTTCAAACTCGATTGCATAATAAGCTGACTAACTTATGAAATAGATGGTTGAGGGAGGATGGAAATATACACCAACACCCCTAAATGATGATATGGTATCATGTAGCTACTGTTCACTGTCTATTCATGGTTGGGAGAAGCTCGATAAGCCGACGTAAGTAGGAAGATTTTTTTTGATATAAGATATCTGATCAAAGAAGGGATAAGCATTATGAAAACTCACCTGATTGCGCTTTTTTCACTCTATCCGGTAATAAGAAAAAGATTCCCCCTATCAAAAAAGTTAGGGCTCAAAGGACAAGGACATCCAAAATTTCTAGACTATCAGCACAATCAAACGTCACAGTTAGTACTGATACGACATTAGTCGTGGACCTTCCTTCTGCTACAGACGGAGATACTGTCTTGACAACTTCTACACTCGTCAGTAAGAAAACGAGTGGAAACCAAAAGACTGCTACGGAGCAAGGTCGAAAGACTCGAACCAAAAAGAATGAGGTGACGGAAACTACTGGCCTAAAAAATGCTGTAAACCACGGAGTCCTTACTCAAGGATTTTCTCGCGATCAGAAAAGGAAAAGTCAAGAGTCTACCATATCTCAAAATTCAGTTGAAGTCGCCCCATTGCCAAAGAAAAGATCTACCCGAAGCCGAGGGAATACGGTCAAAGATATCAGTATAAATACTTTGAAAAATCACTCTGCACTCCTTGACTCAAAAAAAAAGCCTAGAAACGGTCGATCTACTCGTAAAATTTCAACAGTCTCGATAGCTCCATCACAAAGTACGTTACTTGATGACCACGCCATAAACGAAGCAGTAGCAGCTTCTCCAAAATATGAATCATCTCGCATGGAGACATATACTAATTCAGATCATCGTATGTTTGGATTAGACTCTATTAATATTGACGAAGCAATGATCGATGCAGAGTTGAATGCTATGGAGATTGATGATTCCCCTCAATCTAAAACTAGAAGAGAAAAAAATCAATTTCCGCATAAATCCTTTACTAGACAAAATTCAGGTTCAAAGAGAACAGCTACAATTGAGTCTCAAAATTTTAAACAGGATAATATCAACCAGCCTTTGACGCTAACTTCACCTAGCTCTCTATCTAACTATTCAAGAAAAAAGAGAGGATTAACCCCTACCTTACAGACTGCGAGAGTCCTGCCATGCGACCGAGCCAGAGGATCCAGCTCATCTTCGAAGAATGAGGTATCAACAGTTGAAAACCAGTATACAGACGAATCAGCCATAGATTCAGAAAATGATACAGACGGGAGTATAGCAAGCCAATCAACTGTCGCAAGTAGTAATGTGATCCGTAGTTCGATAAAGAAATGGAGAAACGAGGGTCCTCGCAGAAACATTGAAGAAATCGTTAAAATTTCTGAAGGATTGGGCTCTATTTTTTCACATCAAGAGCAGACAAGGTCCGCAACGAGCATGAAACCTTTAAACACTAAAACCAGAGAACTCAATGATCCGTCTTCTTTTCTTACTCCGTTAAATGAACTAGATAGAGAATTTACTGTTGACTCAAATATGGAAGAGCTAGCTCAATCAATGTCTATCGAAGTCCAAAATCTGACCGAGAATCCTTCAAAATCAAAGCTGTCGCATAATCAAAAGCAAGGGATCATCCAGGCTGATTCCGAGATAATTGCCGAGTTTCGGAGGGACTTAGCCTCTTCGGAAGAGCCGGATTTGATTGAGACAACTCGAAAACTTGAAATGTCTCCTTTCCCTGAATCGATGACTCATTCTTCAGTAAGACAGACAAGTATCTCTTCGTCTTCCAATTCTTCGAATGCAGAAAACCGACCCCCATCTTCTAAGCCTGCAACTTTTGCGAACCACAGTGCCACTCCTCAAACAACCCGACGAGTGCTCATCTCCTTTAGTACTCCAGTGCAGTCTCCATCTAAGCGGAATATAATTACGGGCCTAATATCGAAACAGCCGTGGACAGCTGTTGAGTTGGAGTCAATCTTTTTATGTTCTCCCTCTAGTCCTTCTGGTGTCTTAAATTGTGCTGGGCTACTGGGGACTGCAGTAGATCGAGCGAAAGATGGCATGCTTACTACCCCAGAAAAAAATATGACGGTCGAAGAGTGGATTCACTATAACGCTCAGTTGGCCGAAGAAAAACTCAGGAATGAATGTGAGCGCATCGTAGGAAATTTTGAGCGAGAGGGCGCTAGAGCGATGCGAGCACTGGAGGGGATTGATTGTTGTAACTAAGTGTATAAAAGTTTGAAAATGGACGGTAATGAATGATACGACGACGTTTCGGAATATACGATAATTGGATTAGGTTTGGGAGTTATGGTCGCATTGGATTATATGGGGTAGGCTTCTTCATGAGAAAACAGGTTCTCTGCGCACAGTAGTTGCTAGGCATACATTGTATTCTAACTTTTACAAAGTATGGGAGAGTAAGCGTCCCAAGGGCACTGTATAATATAGACGTAAACATATTACCCGAGTCCGGATGTTCCCAGCACATCTGACTCCTTCTATCCAGGTTCAGTCCGATCAAATGATATTCCACGATCAACGCGTCGCTACACCACGTTGCCGGACGCAGCACAGGATAATGAACTGGAAGATGACGCCTTACAGCTCGGGCTTCAGCTTCTCCGAGCTGATATCGTGCCGACCGGCGCCCGCACTACGCTGCATTCCGTAAAGTGCGATTGCCGTACTTCTCCTCCCAGAATTCGAGGGTGAGAGCAGCCAAGAAACACGGAATACTGCCACGCTCCTTACACCAGAAGCGGATTTGATCCCCAATTTTGAGGGCAAACGCGCTTGCCGGACCACCGCTAACCTTCATGGTACCCTTCTCACCGTCGAACACGATGCTGTTCTCGTCATCTTCTTCGCTGGGATAAAAGAAGGACGTGAGGCGAGTCTTTCCGTCGCGCATGAAGACGACATCCCAGCCTAACAGTGAGATAACCATCTGGCGGAACTCGGTTGACTTGGCGCCCCAGACTTTTATGAGACGATCGTTACGCGTCTTCTCCGACGCTAGCGCCTTTTGTGTGGCATCTACTTCAAGTTGGGCAGCAGCAAGTGCTGAGACTGGGACACTAGATATGTCGTTCGCTGATCTTTGCAGTTGCGCGAGAAGATCTGCATTCTCTTGCCGCAAAGTGGTCAGCGTCTTGAGCTTGATCGCTTCACAGTCAGACGTAGGATTCGCACGAAGAGACAAGATTCGAACTTCGCTTTGCTGAGATACGGCTTTGAGACGTTCCTGGGTAACTGAAAGGTCCTTTTTTAGGAGAATATTTTCATTCTGAAGGGTTTGATATTCACTTTGGAGGTTGCGAATCTTGCGCGCCAGGTTTTCGTGGTGATCATTGTCGATGGAGCCGTCGTATTTCCGTTTATGACTAGGCGTCCTTGGTTCTACATCTTTGGAAACTAACTCGTCATGTAAGGTTTGTAACTCCTGTCGGTATTTCTCGACAAGTTCTTCCAACTCCGAGATTCGTTTGGTTTTAGCTTCATCGATAGTTTCAGGTTGAAAAGTATTGTCCTCGGTATCGTATGTTCTTAACTGAGCTCGGAGATATTCTGCTTCTTTGACTGCTAATGCTTTTTGTCTTTCTAGTCGTAGAAGGACCTTACTTGTGTTACTATCTGCCGTAATAGTAGATAAATTTTGTATTTGTTCCAAAAGACTTGATTTCTGTTTTTCCAGGTCATGAATCGTACTGTCTCTACTCGAAATTTCAGGTTCTAAAGCTCCTAAGCGTTCAATTAAAGATGCTGTTTGTAATCTCTCGGCCACGAGAGCTCGGGCAAGCGCCTCAGGAGACTCAAATTCGACTTCACCCTCAGTCTCGGCTTCACTTTGAAGGTACGCAGTCCATGCTAGACGTTCATCTTCTAACCTCTGCCGCTGAATCTTTGCCTCACCTAGCTCGTTCTCTAAGCCCTCCATGGCTTGTAATCTGCACTGTAAAGATCTTTTTTCTTCCTCGACGACCTCGACGCTTTTGTGTATTCTCTTGAAATGTTTCAATTCTACATTCAGCTCTCTATTGGTGACCTCAAGTTTTTTGATGTGGGATACCTGTTCACTTAGTTCTCTTTTGATTATATTTAGAGTTTCGGCATCACCAGTTTGAGCTTTTAATCGTAAGACTTCCGCTTCAAGTTTCCCACAAGTAACACCCTTGTCGGCTAATTTTTGTTGGCAGTTCTGAAGTAATGTCCCTTTTTCTTCTAAGTCATGTTGCAGCTCTCTTACCATCTGCTGAAGTGATTCATTACGAGACTCCATCTCGGCATATTTACGTCCAAAGTTACGATCTGCCTCCTGACGTTCAGTCTTCAAGTCGTCAACTTCCTCTTCTAATAACCTCTTCTCTTCAGCTGTATCCCTAATTTTTTTTTCAGAACTTTCTTTTTCGTGACTGGTAGTATGTTGCAGCTCACACAGCTCCTTCTGCAAGGCCTCTACTTGCCTGATGACCTTGGATTTCTCTGTCTCGACTGCCTGCATTTTTTTGAAATCATCCTGAGCCATCCGGGTAGCTTCACGGAGCTCATTTTCATGTCTTAAATTGGCCAACTCTACTTCCTGCTTGTGGTTATCGATTGTGTACTGGAGCGCCTTATTCTCCACCCGGAGATTCTCTAATTCTTTTTTATGCCTCTCGCGCTCATTATCATCCCCCAGCGACACATGCGCGAGTGTCTCCGCTGTGGGTAGATGTGCAATAGATTTTCGCATTCGGTCCGTGCCGCTTGTAGTATTGAACCTGGAGATGGATTCTCCAGTGAGAAAGTCGAAGGACGGCTGCGAGTTGACAGCACGAGAATACGCTATCTAATAATCTCGATAAGTGTTCTGATCTAAATATTCGTATAGGGTGGGTATACGAACGGTAGATCGAACTCGAGGAATACTGCATGGTTGTTGGAGAACACTGCCGCCAAAGGAGCTTCGTCGTCTTGCATCATTATCCGACCTCTGAGGCGTCTGAATCTTCATCTTCAGACACCAGCGCTAGAATCTGTGATCCTTATCGCAGGCGTGCTGCCTAATAGACCCTGTTGATCGTGGCAAGTAAACAAAGCCTGTGTTCATTTTGGTCTTAGGTACGTATCTGGAATTTCTGCTTAGTCACCTATTGCTCAAATGACCGATTGAGCTTATTTGGAATCACGCTTTGCCTAATATGGACAATATAGGAACCATAATGAATGTGAAGTGGATTAGACCAGGGTTTTTTCGCCTCAGGGGTTAAAAGTGGAAATAATACAGGGTACTTTCAACTATCCCCTGCGATCTTCAGACTCTTATACTCGAGCCTCAGATTTCTGGATTTACATAACTT
>JAATOF010001336.1:0-17808 GCA_013170925.1 Podosphaera leucotricha | reverse complement strand
ACTCAGTTTGACGTTGGAACACTCATACTCAGATTTCATTTGCAAATACCACTCGAAGTAACCGCCTTGCGACATGTAACCTCTTCCGTGAATACCCACTAGAGGGAAAAGCGGGAAAAATCTCTAGTTATCTGAGCATGCCTTCGTCACTCTACGAGAACAGCGACACCGCGAGAAATGTGGCTTGTGGGTCTTGCTGGATTTTGAACCAGCTTTCTCCTGTCTCAAATGGGGCATGTGTTCAGGATACCCAGAATTGGGAGAACGGCGCACCACTACACCATCCGACCCTATAGCCGAGCTTATTATCGTATTCCAATTGCGGCAGCCTTGTTAAGGCAATAAGGGAGGCAACAAAAATCAGAATTGCTGATATAAAGCACTAACGGGCATGGAAAAATGACCGAACTCAAGGATTCGTAATCGTGAGCCTGCCAACTGCACTGCAGCTCTTCAGCGTGAGGTGATAAAGAATGGTATAGTTTTTAACGCAATACTATACACAGCCCAACCCTGGTCCCCCGGGAATAAGTCAAGCAGTGCTTTAACTGCAGCCAGTGGGGCCGCCATACTTAAGCCTCCTACATCAAGGTGAAGAGACGTGGTGAGTCACCGTCATCGCCACTACATCAAAAACCTCGATAGACGTTATGTCACAAGCGTCGTTATCGTCAATCTCTTCGAAATACACTCTGCAAAATTTCAAACCCAGTGATTTTAATACAATTAATGCCTCTCTTCGCAGGAGAGGCCATTCGCATTTCCTGTAGGTACACGATAGAACTATAGAATGGTACCAGGTAGATAGATAGGGTTTTCACCGTTAAGGTTTCCCTTTCAAGTTAATACATAGAACTAGCTATCCATATGCATGGGCCACGAAAGCGCCATATCGGGTCCAATGAAATCAAATTCAAATAATAGCCCTCTTACACCCTACGCTCTCTAAGGTACAGGATCCTCGACACTCAGATAGCACCAGGAATCTCATATATTTATAGATTTTGAACAAACCGATAGTCTGACTAAACACTCATACAATGGATAGTGTTCACTGGTACATGTACCCTAACCTTAACCGTAAGTACCGAACCAAGGGAAAACCGAAAAAAACCTTGATCTATCCTAACTAAGATGCTGGATCTCAATCAACGATCTATCTATCTCGAGTAGGATAGGCGTTCAAGCTAACCAAACTCTTCTTAGAAGACCAGCCCGGATGACATACTGCTAAGCTATTAGACCCCGATCTTTGTTGAGAATCTACTCTGCAAGAATCTCACCTTGGTCAATGGTCTAAAAGTCATTCAATTTATACCCGATTTGGCGCCTTGAGGCCCATGCAGGTGTCGAAATTAGTCGGATACAATGATAATATAGTTATGATAAACATTATGCCTCGGAGGCCATTTAGGCAACTTCATAAATCAACCTCAACCTCACAGTTGGAACTAACTTATCACATATTTATCTTTCCTAATATCATGCCTAGATATTCCGAGAATAGAATCCAAAGTGCACTCAATAATGTCATTGAGGGCGCAAATATTCGAAAAGCTTCGCGTAACTGGTCAGTTCCAGACTCAACCCTTCGCGCTCGAAGGCAAGGTATCAGTTCAGTATAGGAAAGCCGAAAAGAACTCCAATAATTATCAGTTGTCCAAGGAACTTATCAGACAAGTTGGGCGCTAGCCCAAGGTGTATTTGACCAGGCACTGATGCATCGACACTTAAAAGCTTAGAATTATCCGACATCGTCTAAAGACCGTAATGACGAGCTTCAGAAATAAAAGTCAAGAAATACAACCTTGCTAAACCTCACGCAATGTAAGAGGCACTATTCAAACAATTTGTGAAGGGGCGAAGGCAACGGTCACTGTACGTCAGCAATGCCACAAAATAATCTTTATTTTTCTATGCAAATGATCACTATATTAGGGAGGTGTCGTCCTTAGATGTGCGTCGTGGGTATCTCGAGAGTCCCACTCCGGACACAAGCATAAAGCGCTTCCCCCATTATTATACAAAGCTCAGCCATTACCATAATTCGGCTAGAAACGCGCAAGGCTGGGCCAGTATGAATAGCCCAGCCACAACACACCGTGTAGAACACAATTACCTACCACATCGATCTGTGAAATTTTGATTTGACATTTCGAATGTTATTATCTAATAAAAATCTAAAGGGCATATCAATGCGATTCCATTCTGTCTAGTTTTAGTTGTTGGTAGATCTGAAACAAAGCCTATTCAGAGATTTTCAGTCACTAACACCATCCTTGGTAAAAATTTTTATTCAAAACAAAGCAGGCCAGCCTGACTTGTGCACCTTAAGTATCCCAATCTTCACATAAAACATGCAATATAGAGGGCTTTTTTAAAGAGGGTATGAAAGTCTAAAAATTGAGGAAGAAATGTCACATCACCAGTCCATGAGAGCTACGGCTTAAATGCTCATCAAAGAACATAGCCTTGATCTAATAAATAGTTATCTAGATGCAGTGTGATTAAGTTTGCCCAAATATGATGATAAAATGTAATGTAAAACTTACACGTATAGAGGGTAAGTATTTCCGGATGTAATTATGCTACTTCGGATAGCCTTTTCATAAAGTATTAGTCACCAAATGATGAGCTATTATGTCTTCCGTGGAGAGAGCTTTTCACTTTTCATTATATTGTACGATTAATCGCGCATGGTAGCAGCCTTGGCCTTGTTATGGTTTTAAAATCTCTTTTCGTAATCGAGCTGCTGCGGTTGTAGGTGGAGGGTCTGGCCAGAACAAAACGGCATTTTCTACTTCTGCCAGAAACGAGGAACTATTGTGAACACTTGTCCCACCTAGAACTATACGTATTCCAAGCGACGAGGCATTGATTTGAGCGACAGTCTTAGCCTCTTCAAAAGTCACACCACCAATGAAAAAGACAATGATATCCTGAGGTTTATCTCGTGTAGCTCCTCCACCTTCTACGAAGGGATAATGGGATTCTTTAAGACGACCCTTTATTAGGTTCTGTAGCGTAAGCTCTAGTCGTGGGGAGTGTTGCGTATATACGTTCTCAATTCCCTGAAGTCCTTTAAATCGATCACGAGCCCCTGAGAATAAGCCCGCAGACTCAAATATATCTGATATTCCACTCGTAGTCTGTGTCTGTCGCAATGATGCCTGATAGATAAGTAATTTTGGAATGAGATCAATCTTGTGTTGAGGAACATCCCCAGCCGCGACGAGCAAGTCAATGAGAATTGCTATAGCATTGGACGGATTTTTTTCATAACGTAAGGCATAGAGTGCAACCAGGCGGAGCTTTGCGTCCGATGTAACACCTTTTGACTGGAGGAGACGTTGTACGTTCTGTTTAATTTCAGTACGAGGAAAAAATTGCTACTGTAGATGTTTACCTTAAGATCAGCGGTATGATTTTCATTACATGCCAGGCTTTGCTCTACCTCGCTTACTTCAAGGAGATTTTCTGCGGCAACCTTCCTACTCAATTCGCCAACAAGGGTGACATGTTTACTCACATTCCCAGAAAGCTTTCGAAATTCAGGATACTCTTCAATGAAACGCTTCATATCCTCGATAGACTCAATATTAGAGCTGTTCTTCGTTTTTGACTGATATTGCTCAACGTAATCTTTAATGTTTCCACCTAAGTCACCAAAATTTAAATACATATTCTTCTTGAAGAACAAATCTTGATCCTGAGATAACACCACTTCTTTGAGCTCTGGCCGAATATCTGGCACCTCACTTAAATTTACCCGGCCGTTTTCAATACCAAGGGTTTCATGGACCATGGCCTGATATGTCCATTGAGTCAACAAGGGAGTTACAGGATCATTTCTTCGATCTAAGATGAGTAGAATAGGTGGCGTGTCAACATTTCGAAATGTAAAGAGCTGCTCTTCTAGAGTCATGTAGTGTTGAAGTTCCGTAGCAAGTTTTTTTGCCAATAGACTACTCTTCTCGTAGCGTATGAGAGGTTTTTTTTTCAAGGAAAGTAATACAGCAAGCAAGCCCTCTGTTGTATATTGCAAAACATCAGCGTTCCACATGTCCGAATTTGAGCTCCATATCCGCTGTTTAGGGAAGCCAAGATCTAGGGAGAAGAAATCTGGATTTATGGCGATAAAATCTGCGAAGACTTCATGTACCATTCTAACAATCTCATGATCATCCGCCTCCGCCAGGCGCTCTAAGGATGACTTCTTTATAACATTACTGAAGTATATATAGTATTCACCATACATGGGCTCTCGAAATTCGTCAATAAGGAGTTGTATCGAGCCCGAGGAAGGTCGGACAAAGCATAAGCATCGTAGATGACGCATCTTTTCACGATTTTGATTATCTATTCTGTCGACAAGGTAAACTTCATGTTTGAGAAGGGCAGACTGAGTGATGGCAGATGAGACAATAGGAACAGTAGTTTTATCGAGTAGCAGTATTTTCATCTTAGCAGTGGGGATGCCAGAAGGGTCGTCTCCTGCAGACACCATTTTGGAGACATAACCAGAGACTGCTTGAACGACATCCATGTTGATCCTATGATAAGAGGCCTAATTAATTCATAAGAGATCATCTCTTCGGAATTGTCACTGCTTGACTTAAGGATGAAGGTGATTGAAGATTTGGTAATTGGCGTGGGCAGAGATATGCTGACTGATCAATTCGGGAGAAAGTATATTTTCAGAGCCCCATTCCCCAAAAATTTTGACTCGCGGATGCCGGCGACAGACCCGCTCGCTCGTTACCTGATGTATAGAGTTGATGAAGCCAGCTACAAATCTACCAAGATCGCTTAAAGGATTCGTTGCACCATGTTACCGCATATTAATAAACGTGAGTTAAATTGAATCTTTAAGCTTCGAGCTTTGCTGACACCGATAGCTTTCGAATATGCCTCAACAATCTTTGGAGCTACCCCGGACGAACGTACAACTTGAGGATTCGTCTATTTCACGTGCTTACTGAGCTAATGGAATCACAGTAAAGCTCGTAACATCTTTCTTTATCTCCTTCCCTATTGCCGGTTTCTTCAAATGTATACCGGGCAATTATCCTGCACTCAAAAACTTGTTTACGATTGGGTTAGTTGACTAGAAACCTTTAGTTCTTAGCCCCCCCGGAGATAAGTTGATCAGTTTTAGCGTATCGTGCTTTTACCTCGTGGGACTATTCGATCTATGGGATGGTGTTAGGACCTTAGCAATTAGCTCCATCTTTGTGTACTTGGCTGCTAAATACATCAATGGACCCTTCATGCCATGGATCGTTTTTGTTTTTGTCATGGGCCATTTGTCAATAAGTCATTTGGCTCGTCAGTTTGTCGATGACCCAGGAGTCGTTGATATATCTGGCGCCCATATGATTCTCGCTATCAAGCTTACCTCATTTGCCTGGAACGTTGCAGACGGTCGACTTCCAGAAAAAGATTTATCAACATTTCAAAAAGAAAAAGCCATCCGGGAACTTCCTAGCATCCTAGACTTCGGTGGGTTTATCATGTTCTTTCCATCCCTATTTGCCGGACCAGCTTTCGACTATGTTGATTATAAACGATGGCTTGATATGGCAATTTTTGCTACATCTAAAGGAAAAGACTTCTCAAAGGATTCTTCGGACGCAATCAAAAAAACAAAAATTACAGGAAACTTATTACCCGCAATGTGGAAAGCTGCGGGTGGAATTTTCTGGATTCTATTGTTTTTGAAGCTCTCTGCTGTTTATCATCCAAATTTCCTAATAGGGGATACCTACCCAACCTACGGTCTTATTCGCCGAGTCTGGGTCCTCTACATGCTAAGCTTTACTAGTCGCTTAAAGTATTACGGAGTCTGGGCATTGACAGAAGCTGCTTGCATTTACTCTGGACTCGGATATAATGGTATTGATCCTGTGTCTGGAAAAGCGTCATGGAATCGCTTGCGCCATGTAGATCCCATAGGGGTTGAGACTGCCCAAAACACCCGCGCTTACTTAGCTAGCTGGAACATCAACACCAATAATTGGCTCCGAAATTATGTGTACCTTCGAGTAACACCTCGAGGCAAAAAACCTGGTTTTGGTGCCACGTTCGCTACTTTTGTAACCAGCGCTTTCTGGCACGGTTTTTATCCTGGGTATTACCTAACATTTGTACTTGCAAGTTTCACCCAAACTATAGCCAAAAGTAAGTTGTTAATTATCTCTTGAAATCGATCGTATTAATGTTGGGTTAGATTTTCGCCGATACCTACGTCCCTTCTTCCTTGACCCTGCAACATCTCAACCAACCTCACTTAAACCAATTTATGATATCTTTTCATATCTAATCACTCAACTGGCCTTCTCATTTTTAACTGCCCCTTTTATATTTTTAACCCTCGAAACTTCTCTGATCGTTTGGTCACGTGTCTACTTTTATGGGGTAGTAGGCACTGTCTTATCCACGGCTTTTTTCTCATCACCCGGTAAAGCCTTTCTTGTCAAAAAGTTAAACAATCGTGCCTTGAAAGAAAGGCCTGTGTTAAGTAAGGCTCATGCGCTGGGTGGATAGCACTGTCGAGCTGGTACTAGGAATTCTTCTCGTACCTGAATTGAAGCTCGTCACGAAGAAAAAAGCTGGATTAAATTTTTGAAGCAAAATGCTTTAAGCGATGTATTACAACATATAACATATACATAGACTCTTAAGAACAATGATAATTCTAATACAGAGAGTAGACAATCAATAAAGAAGATATCCTTCTCATGTTGCTCATATTACAAGTCACTCACAAGTCGGGTATCCTAGCATACCTCTTGGGTTCGAGCTCAAATCAACAGTTTATGTAGCACTTTCCTCTTGACGAAGTAAACCTTAAAAGTCTTTGTAAGATCATGAAGACGTACATTTAATCATATGTATCTTGCCATCATATATAATACATCCGTTATACAATAGACCACATAAAATCGTTACTCCGTAAATATTTTCCGAACCTACTGAAAAAGGGTATCCGCTATATCAAAAACTAACCCCCGACTCCGATTAACTGAACTTTTGGGTTTTATACACTCATTTTTTGTCTGTGCTGAATATTTGTCGACTTTAAGATGTAGCTTGTGGCAGCAGTGAAGCGTGTGTAAGTGTCGCTTGTGGCTCGAAGCCTGGCTGCTCTTTTAATGTGCCTTCTCATATTTTATCGAGAGGGGAGTGTTGTAACCATGAAAAATTTCGTGTTTCAACCCCATCCCTGTTTTATACCAATCAAGATGAGTGCTACCTTTTCAACAGTTTGTTAGCATGGGAAGGCTATGGTCTTAGTAAACTTACGATGACTCCAATTATTAACAATCCAACTACAGACATCCATCTGTTTAATTTTCGCCACCAGAGAGCACTCTCATGACGAGCCTCAGCAGCAATATTGTACTTGAGTTCATGTGGATGAACATTAAGACTGGGTGAAGACCGATTATTTCCTTCTAGATCCGTCTCTAATGCTGGTATAGGTAAGACAGCTGCAATCATCCACGCTGTTCAAGCTCAAATTAGAATTTATTTTATAGTGGAGTTTCAGAATTTCAACTTACAAATAGGAAACAAGAACCCAAAAATAAACATTAAAACTTGCAAATTACGCTTTTCGAGTGGGCCGCCTTCAGATGAAAAGTCGGCAGAAGGAGGCCCCCATATACAAGGTCGTTTGACCCTGCTATTATGGCGTAAGTGCGGCGACCATACACTAGCCATACTCCATGAGTTCAAGGTTTTTGGGCTTGCACTCTGCAAATCGGGCCCATTTTGGAGAGGAAGGGGATCAGAGTTAATATTTAAGGTGGGTGCGTGAGACTGTTCACTTTCCCGGGGTCGTCGTCGAGAGCTATATATATTCAATGCAGAGTCAGCACCTATAGAGTCATTTCTTAGAGAATTCGTTCGACTTTCGTAGCCACCGACCGTACTACCGCACCACAAGTACCTCTCACCATTCCCGTAGTAAATTTTAGCCCAAGATGGTAATAAAGCTAAGTTGAGACTATTCGATTTGGTACTGATGGTCGATTTAATCGTGTTTGAACGTCCATTTTCGGAAGAAGTGGAGCTTAAATACCCAGATGTACGTCGTCTTAATGGCCTTGCTCGCATAATTTGCAAGTCTGTTAATCTATCTCCATGTTCGTCCTGTTCACCGACCATTCGAAATGAAGAGCTACTGTTATTTCGTGCTCTGTGTGAAAAAGCAAGGGGAGGCTGATCAATCATAGATTCACTCCATGACATACTACGAGATATCGGAGTAGCTGGATCCACTGACAGATACCCTGATTCAATGCTCATTACTCGTCCACGGTTACCTAAACTGTTTTGGCTAACTTCCGAAAATAGTGAGCTACGATCGGATCCATCTTCGGATACTGAGAGGACAGTCGATAGCTGCGAGCTCCATTGGTGAGGATGCTCGTTCATATGTGACCGCGGTGGGTAGAGCGTCAATGACTCGACCCATGAACTCGAACTACTTCGGCTCTTTGTAGAACGAAGAGAGTGAAAAGGAATCTGAACTATTGAGCCAGAGCTGATTATTCCTCGTAAGCTATCTTTATGAATAAAAATTGACGAAAGAGAAGTCAGGGAAGAGCCTGGTCGACGAGGTTGACTTGAAGTGGAGTAAAGACTGAAGTTATCACTAGACTTACTGCTCTTTCTAGCAAGAGGAGAGACGACGAGGGAAAGTTGTGACGGGTTTAAATCTTCGGTAGAGGGAGAACTTGGACTTCTGTATTCAGGCCCCCTCGGGTTAGGCTTCTTAGTGGATCGATATATAATAGGCGATGAAGAATCCGGAGAAGACTTCTGGCTAGAAGGATGGATAGAGTTACAAGGAGAAGAAAGCAAAAGTAAAGAGCGTGGGGAGGTAGAAGTGCCTACACAGCTGTAGGTCTTGTAATTAGTTGTTTCTGAGCAGTTCGATTCTGTCGACGAAAAGGAGGGTTTCGACAAGAGATCATGCGTCGCATATAAAGAGTGGTCGTTAACTAGACGATGGTAATGAGAGAGAGTCTCTGGAGGAGAAGTGGGCTCCTGACTCTTATGCTCAGGAGTTTTAGCAACCTTACGAAGGCCGCCAACAAATTCATAATTACAGGGTGAGCTGTTAATAGACTTCATACATGTTGATTCCCTGGACTTGTCAGGAGCTGACGTAGTCGATAAGCTACTAGGAAGCTCGCTGGAAGAAATGCATGACGAATTAGATATTTTGAGACCTTTGGAACGTTGGGTATAGGGTAGATTTGCTTTGTCCGAAGCGAGTGAAGACGCATGAGGGGAACGTTTGGAGCAAGGTTTCAGGGAGGACGAGGTAGATGAGAGTGGGGATGTAGTCCTCAAATCTCTTTCACGATTCGTTTCAGATCCAGATTTATTCTCATTACTCTCTGGAAATTTAAGAGAGAAGGTCTTATTATCTTGGTGGATGTGAAGCTGACGTTTTTTAATGGAAGGCTTCAGCGAAGGTTTGGCTGATTCGGAATCGATGCTGCTTGGGGATAGGAATTTGGGGGGTTTTCGAAATTGTTCCGTAGGACTTAACGTTGACCTTGAGCCATCGCTTCGTGGACTTAAAATATGACTAGGTCGCGTCGGAAGCGGAGACCGGGAATAATAATAACCGTCGTCTGAATTATCCCGACCAAGAAGCCTTGGCGGTGTTTTAGGCACGAGCCGAACAGCGGCCAATGTATTCCAGTTCGATTCGGAGTCCGAGCGTTGTTGAAGAGGTTTTCGTCCAGAGAAAGAAGATTGATTGGGCGTGAAATCTGCGTGTCCAGGTTGCTGAGATTGCACACAAAGCTTTGGCGCCATTTGACGGAGTGTAGGCGGTTATGCCGCCCAATCGTTACGTCGACTAACGTACCACCCAGAGTCAGAGGCTTGTTCACCTGAAGGAATTAGAAGTGTATTTCCATTCGTTTCAAGGCAACCTATTTTTCGACCGACGAAAGGCTCCCTGAAGTATGATCAAAGAGATGAGACGAAAGTTGGTGAGTTCTTGAGAGCCGTTAATGAGATTCTCAATAACTTGACTCATGAATTGATATTAAATATTCGATTTGCTGAAAGTAGCTATTCATGCAAATGACACAAATAAAGATATAGAGAATAGGTAGCCGCAGACATAAAGAAAATTATTAGATGATTAATGAATAAGTATATGTTATAGGAGACGACGACATGAAAGTGTCAATACATATAAGAAATAACGAGATAGTGCGTGAGATTAAATATCCAAAACCAAATTCAAAGGAAATTCGGAACAGAGAAGATGTTATCATATATATAGACAGGCTTCTCGAGGGATTGGGTATATGATGAAGCTGCGGGAAACAGGAACTACCCAAAATTAGGCTAAGGCGGCTAAGAAGCACTAGGTGGGACCAAAACGAAGGAACTTATAGAGAGGGATGGAGTGGACTATGGGTTAGGATTACAGCGGACTTGAGGGAAAACGACAGAAGGGATAGATCAAGACAATAAGATTACCAGTGCATGTTTATACAATGCATATGCATCACCATGAACACTTTTATCATTGAAGGCCCCCCCCCACCTAAATTACCTAGAACAGTAAATTTCCAAATACAGACTATTTGAGTGTGTTAATTTTCCCGATTAATGATTTAAGCTGCAGTTCAGGTTGCATTTAGAAAAATATGGAAATAATTAAACTGATCAAAAGGTAATTTAGTAGGCCCAGGAATTTCCCCTTGAAGCTTATCTGAACGCGAGTCTTCGCGTCAACGCGTCTTTATAGCTGAAGTGACCAATAACAGTTGACATCAATGACTATCATCATCAGAATAAACTTTATAGTCTAATTCTATTAACAGTTCATCTTATTTCCTTAATTTAAATAAAGGGGGCTTCGAGAATAGCAAAGATATGTAGCTTATCATAACTAACTGTATGCTCGGGTTGACCTTAGTCCAGACTCTATCTAAGAATACACAGTTTAACCTTCTTCTACCAGTATTGCAAGTATCTGGTAGCAGGGCCATTTCGCAATGATCCTGCTGCTCTGCACATGAAGATGGTAGTAAGTCGTCAGTTTAATGAGAAAATACAGATTTTTAATCTCCGCGGCATATCATCGCCGCAATTTTCTGATGCCAGATCTGAGTGCAGATATGTGGAGAAGGAAAACCGCTAATCCACTCTATATTGTCCGTTTGCGTCTCGCCAATAAGATGAGAGAACTTGGGTAGAATTTTAAAATTGGATATTCAGCTTGTTGGACCTTGACATGTTGAACTGAATTTGCATCGAACACGCGCGTGTTGTATAAGTAGCTGGCGGGTGATCCTATGGTTTGCTCTGATGTTGTGGAAATCAACGTTCAAAGTAAGAGTTAAACCCGCCCTTCTTTTATCATTATCTGCTTATTCTTTCTTTCTGCTCGTACATCGTTGCTTTATGAACTTCCATGCACGTACATGTATAACACACTTTCCGTTATGACCCATACCCAAACTATTGGTTCGGCATCTAGAAGGCTACGGGACTACGATCTGGAACTCAAACGCAGAGATGTACAGCATATTCTAAGACTCCTATGCAATTACTAGTAGTCCAGAGGCGAACAAATGAATTGATATCTCACTCAAAAGACGTCGCTGTACAAGACTAAATATAAAAAAATATTGTGCTAATTGGCCTACATGTACCAGTTCCTCCCACTCATTCGTCATTTAGTCGCTTTGGGTGGCAAGAATTGTTAAACTCACACTCCAGGCAGTAGACTAATTATTCTTACATACACCCCTATTTTTCATAATCTATGTTCCGCACATGACTATATTAAAGCTAATTCTACAATTGATCATTATTATGCGCAGAAATAAAATTTCACAGTTTTATCATCATAATGACTCATTTGTTTGAATCCGCAATCATTAATTTTTGAAAAATTTGATCTAGAGTCTTGATACTATTGATCCAGCCAGGCATTTATTTACTCTTGTGCTCATTGTTGCGTCTGGATCTATGACATAATCTATCTACTGGCGTCTTTCTCCGGAAATAATTCGAAAATCGAGACGAATACCGGTACTGATTTTGCTGTACCATTAATCATGTCATTATCGTTCAATGCTTTTCGCTCTACGGTCTATCATATCGAAACAAATGGCAAGTTTGTTTCCTGTCGCGCAATAGTGAAGAGCGAATTGATATCCCGCTCTCATGGAGGCCACAAACTTTGGGCTCTGATTTAACTAACGCCACTACTACTTCATTACAGGAAATTATAAGAGGATTATCAGTACCAAATCTGCTGTAATCTTGCTGGTAGGTGTTTTTTAGTCATGCGCATAAGTATTTACTGATAACTGGTAGCTAACCTATACGTTGATTTACGTGCTGCCATTTTACTTGTTCTCTCATATAAGGCCGTCGCCCTTACGTTCTCGTGATGCACCCTCTATTATTCGTGGTCGTATACGCTCAGTAACTCTGTCGTGCATCATTTGTTCCATCATCACTTTTATCATCATCACGTACGCTGATGAAAATAGCTCATATGTCAAGTCGCTGCACCTTATGGGGTATTACCCATTAGGTGTTACTAAGATGTTTAAGTCAGTTCTGTTGACGGCAATCCTATTCATAGGACCGCTTTTTGAAAGGGGATTTGTAGAAAGCGAATGGAGATGCTGGATCAGCCTGGAAGGATTAAATTCTACTATCAGGTCTTGGACAGGCTGGCGTAATTATATCGCGGTAAATTAATTTTGTGCCTGTCCACACCTGTGATTCTTATGTTAAAAAACATAGGGCCCAATTACTGAGGAAGTGCTCTTTCGCTCCGCCTCGGTTCCTTTGTTATTGATATCTCGTCTCTCCTCCACCAGAATCATATGGTCAACTCCAGTAATTTTTGGTCTCGCACATTTCCATCACTTTTACGAATTCCGTATCACGCATCCAGAGTCACCCATAATTATCGCCTTGCTACGGTCAATCTTTCAATTCACATACACCACTGCATTCGGTGCGTTTGCTACGTTTGTTTACCTCCGGACTGGTAGTTTACTGAGTGTAATCGTGATTCATTCGTTCTGTAATTGGATGGGGCTTCCCAGGTTTTGGGGAGTTGTAGGGGATGGTTATGAGATGAGGGAGGATGTCATATTTGAGAGGAAAAATACTAAAAAGTATATCTACACTGCGCTTTACTACGCACTCTTAGCTGCCGGAGCTGTTGGTTGGTTGAGACTGTTATGGCCCTTGACAGCACATGAGTCTTCCAACTCGCCCACAAGCTAATCTAGGTCGGAGCTATACGTCCATCGTTTTCAGATGCCCTGTTGATAACTGATGAATCAATGATCTGTTAGATTATGTCATTATTATTTTATTCATAACTTCAATTTCTGGGAACTATTTTCTTAAGAAAACGTCTGTTACGGAAATATATAGCAACAAAATTAACCAAACGAGCCGAATGGTGTAGTGGTGCATCATCCAGGCCGTTCTCCAAAGTAAATTCTGGGTATCCCGAAAATATGCACTATTTGAGACAGGAGAAAGCTGGTTCGAGTCCAGCAAGACCCACAAGCCACATTTCTCGCGGTGTCGATGTATTCGTAGAGTGAAGAAGGAGATAACTAGAGGTTTTCACGCCTTTCCCTCCAGTGGGTATCCACGGAAGAGGTTACATGTCGCAAGGCGTTAACTTCGAGTGGTATCTGCAAATGAAACCAGGGTATAAGTGTTTTGAAAGAACTTCCGTCGTCATCATAGCCTATCGGTTGCATGCACAAAAAAGATGTAAAAAAATCATAGAATAATCAGCCAAACGATGTAAACAACTTTTATTCCATTCCTGATGAGATTAAATGACGAGGAGAATTTCGGGGGTGGATTTAGATAGTTCTGAAGAATAAAGTAAAGATCCGATATCTGATAATTATGGACCAGGTAGTTACGTCTATGAAATTTTTACTTAATCTCTCGAATTATTCTGACGGTCTAAGTTCAAAAGTTTAAAGATGACTGAACTAATAATATAAGCTCCATTCTGGGCAGAGAAAGATACGTAGGATGGTAGAGTAGACCATAGCGAATAGGAGAATACGCCTCGAGAATCATCGTACAAATAATTTAGCAACAAGGAAATAAAAAGAACGGGAACAGAAGAAGAGAGATCAATTATGCTATGATTTAATAGTCGCATTCGCAACGCTGAACCTCACTCAATTACACAAGGTTAAAATTGGATGTGGGCGTAGCCGAACGATTAGTTCCGAGGCCGGCCCGCCGAAACTCGAAATCATTACCTGCCACGACAACCCGGCGCCGACAAGCCTTTCTGGAGGTCGCACTTAACTACAACGAATAGTCCGTTCACGGTGGAGAGAATTTGTTTTGGTCTGCCGCATCAATGATCAATTGAACTGGCAGTCAATCACGAAGACAAACCAGTCCTTCACTTTCGGGAGGTTGTTGAGATGGTCAAATCATCGATAGTGGTTAATCTCCCTGAATGGCAAGAGGTCATCTATCGTATCCAATCACTTGACACGTAATTACTCAGTAGACATGTAATTACCAGTGTTGTATTTTTGAGTATTTTTCTTCTGGCAAACGTCGTGACGGTACCAGAGACTAAGGGCTTGTTAGTTTGCGTAGTAGGACGTTTAATTTTAGCGGACGATTTTGTCCGGCCAACTAATTTGTTTCCTAGAATTAATTACGCTTGATCTCATTCTGTACGCATCGGGATGGGACCAGCCACCCGACGCACCATCAGCCTATGGAATATGACTTCTTCACCGAGGCCCGAACCTTTCGGCTGAATCGCGTTTGATAAAATCAATAGCGTCGATCTTATGGACTAAAATACACCCACTTTATGAGGAACAATAGATATGCAATGAAATGTATTACCTACACGCGCAGCTACTGGCGTGGTGGAGAGTAATGATGAATGTTGATGCAATCTCTGTGTCTGGTACTCGATACTTTTTGCATCGAAGCTCATCGGAACACCCATCATTTGCTATGGGGTTTATCTAATTGAGTTACTGTGTAAAATTAGGTTTCTTTTGCCCATGCTCAAAACTCCGTGATTAGATTTAGAGAGAGCCCAAACTCTAGATCGATGTCCGTATTAATATATCCAACTCTGGCTTACATTTTTCACCAGCGTTTATAGTAACATGAAGAGAATTTGGTTATATGATGGATAATACAATATTAACAAATTCCAACTATTGTGTGACTATTTCTACACGTGCTATGGTCTTGTTAAACGACGAGTTCAGGATATCAGCGATAACCAGCTTCTTCACATAAGAGCCAGACGACTTTCAACTTTCGGCTAATTCATCTTAAAGGAGCTGCTCATAGAAAAATTTCCGGTAATGACGTTACATTTTCAGATCTTGCTGGACGAGCTAGGCTGCGATGTTGGCCTTGTACCGATGTTGGCCTTGTACATAGGCTAATAAACGTAGGATACCAGCTGGCGTCATCCCCTCAATACGTTTGGCTTGACCTAGCGACTCGGGTTTAGTGGTATGCAACACCGATTTTTCGTGTATGGAGAGACCAAAAATTGTTTGGTAGTCAAGATCAAGTGGCAGTTTCATCGATTCGTCTCGTTCAAATCGTTTAATCTGAGCAGTTTGTTGTGTAATATAGGGTGCGTAGATTGATTCAATATTCACACGATTCTGGATTCGAGGCGAGTACTGATAGATGTCGGGAATCTGGGAGAAAATGTCAGATGGCTTCACTCCAGTCACGCGCAGGAGATCAAAGGCGCTTCGCATCGATGAGTCATTGGAGACTTTGAAGCCGGCATTGATCCATGTGGGGGCATTCGCCATCTTACTCTTCAAAGTGGCAGTGAGCTTTTCGATCTGAGAAACTTCGTCAGAAAAGATGCGCCAACGCTCATCACCTATGACCCCAAATTCACGACCCTTTGGGGTCAGCCGAAGGTCAGCGTTATCTGCTCGCGAACTCATGCGATATTCGCAGCGGGAAGTGAACATTCGATACGGTTCGGAAACTCCCTTGGTAATCAGATCATCTATCATTATACCAAGATACCCGTCAGCACGCGATAGGGTGAAGGGAGGTTTAGATTGGGAGGCCAGTCCAGCATTAATGCCGGCAATAATGCCTTGCGCAGCAGCCTCTTCATATCCAGTTGTACCGTTTATTTGCCCCGCAAGGTAAAGACCTTGAATTTCTTTTGTTTCTAGAGTTGACTTCAGACTTCTTGGATCAATGTAATCATACTCAACGCCATATCCAGGCTGAAGCATAGTTGCATTCTCTAACCCTTTGATCATTTTTAGCATTTGCGCTTGCGCCTCAGCTGGGATAGTCATTGAAATTCCGTTAGGGTAGATAACATCACAGTCAAATCCCTCAGGCTCAAGCCAAATGATGTGATTCTTCCGGTCTGGGAAGCGAATTACCTTTGACTCCAGTGAAGGACAGTATCTCGGTCCTTTTACCGTTTCTCGAATATGAATTGATTTCTCTAGATTAGCCCTAACTAAATCATGGGCTCTATCGTTGGTATATGTAGAATAACAGAGTAATTGTTCTCCGACCAAAACTTTTTCATTAAGATAGCTGAAAGGACTAGGCGGATCATCTCCGGGTTGCTCCTCCATACAATTGAAATCAATGGTGCTTTTAGCTAGGCGCGGAGGAGTTCCGGTTTTTAGCCTTCCTAGGCGGAAACCTGCATCTTTCAACGATTTACTAAGACCGTGTGAGGCTGCTTCGCCCATTCTCCCAGATGGGTAAACCTCAAGGCCAATGTGTATTTCTCCTCCCAAAAATGTTCCGGTGGTGATGACAACGTTATTTGTAGTGATTACCTCTCCCGATTCTAGTCGAACACCAGTTATCTTTCTGCCTTCTTCGTCTTCAGATACAACAATGTCTGCCACACTGCCGAGTCGGATTTCTAAATTTGGATAAGCCTCGAGCTCTTGCCTCATATACTTCTTGTATAAATTTCGATCAATCTGTGCTCGAGGACCCTTAGAATTGTCAATAATGTTCGCTCTCGACAAAATCGAGGCATACCCAGACCGCAGGACCTTTCTTCCGATTCAAAACCTTGAACTGAACGCCGGCTTTATCTATAATTCTACCAGCAACTCCATCAAGCGCGTCTATTTCCCGTAGCATGGTTCCTTTTCCTATGCCACCAAAGCTTGGATTACAGGAACAAACTCCGATATTGTCTACTTTCGGAGTGACAAGCACAGTTTTGGCCCCGGCGCGTGCAGCACCAGCACAAGCTTCAGACCCAGCATGTCCACCCCCTACAACAACTACATCATATGGCCTGGCTTTGTGAGTTTCATTTGCATTTTCTCATTTTAGTTCGGATATTTTACCTTTGATTTAGAGCATCCTGGGTGAAGAGTCTTTTGACTAAGATATTTGACGTGATCCCATTTTTAATACAACTGAGGGTTTGATACCGCTTCATGACTGCATGATGCGCGGTCGAGTTGAGAAATAATCTTCAGCATTCGTTTCCGACTAATCTAGCATAGCTAATTAGCTTTGCGCTCAAATCTGTCACTATCGGCTGCTGCCAAGGTTTAATCCACGTGATCAGACATCAAACTTGAGCTTCCTATAATTAATTTAATTAACCTGGCCACAGTCTCTTTGCTTATGTACGGTTATGGGGCAACTCTATTTGCCGTCACTTATTTTACTCTATGAACTAAGGTTCCTCTAATGCGGCGTCCGTTATCACAGACGACATCACTTTTTTTTTTTTTTTTTTTT
>JAATOF010001333.1:0-10312 GCA_013170925.1 Podosphaera leucotricha | reverse complement strand
TATTCCGGAACTCGATATTTCATAAAATACTCAGATGTAATTTGAAAAAAAATGTATTTGTATATACTGAATATAGTGGCCGAATATAAGGGCTCATCTGCTTTCCTTCTCCCTCTTCGAAAATTACCAATCCATTTTTGCATAGATGGGTCCATCATCTGCTCGCTGTTTGATCCTGAAGCCCTTTTTAATACTGGGCGGCAAAAAAATCATTAATGTATTACCGTATTAGGTTAGTGGACCTAAGATAAGGACCCCACTTTGCATAGTCTATACCTTTGCATCGATAGGGACAGCTCGGTGAACGAAATTTGCTCCTGCTACTTGTTTGGTAGTTTTAGGAGTCCCGCGGGTCATCTCATGTACAATATGGCGCCAGCATCGAGGAGTGAGTTTCCTTGGGCGTCTCTTTTTTTCCACCTCCACTAACTTCAGGAACCGTCTTATAAATCTTACTAACGATGTATCTGGAGCAGTCGGGCTCTCTCCCGACGGCACGGTATGTTTTTCCGTCTTTAAGGAGCTCAACAATTCGCTCTCACACGGCCACGCTCAATTTTGGCACGTGGCCACTTGCAACTCTCAATTAAAGTCAAAATCTTCTCTCACTTTTCAAAATTAGTATTCATAAGGTTAGACGTACTTAAATTATATGTTTGATGAGGCAGAAATCAGTTTTTATGAACCGTAAACCTTAAGATGTGAAAAGATGATGGTTGCAAAATGATTGCCAACAAAATGACCGATCGATAAGTCATTTTCTTCTTTTCGTAACTTTCTTTCACGTCAAGTACAGTAAGCAATGAGATACTAATTTACAATTAAACGAAATTTTCAGTCATTCCAAGCTGTTGTTGTTGCGCTGTTAGCTTTTAAGTAAACTACTGCTGAATTTTCAGTCAATATTTTTGCATTGTGTAGGTGTAAATGTTATGACGCCGCTTAATCTATCCAGACCTTCATCGGCAAGGCAGTTATTATAAGGGATGCTTACATCATCGCAATGCCTAGGGAGACGAACTACATTGCCGCAAAACACAAAACAGGGAATCGAATTGGATTAGACATTCCTTATTGGAACAAGACAAAATCATTAAACGGTGTTTCTTCCCTAAGCTGATGGAGAAACAAAAAGAATTACCCAAGAGGTGATCACCTTGCACAGCATTCATTTCCTATGCTCAAGATGACAAGAAAATTTCTCCCCTCAGCATTGATAACGATAAATAATAAAGATAACTCCTTTTTTCCAACTCATGGGTACCGCACCTTCTTCCATTTCTTTCAGAGACCCGCATGCGAAAGCCAACGCGTTCGTCAATCACCTTGATGATGATGAAAACTTTAGAGTTGAAGTTAAAATCTGGCTGAACCTCCAATACGTCACAACGCCCAATCCAAAAAGAAATTTATTTGGTCTATATGTAATGCTAAGTACAAAACAACCAAAGAACTAGCGCCTGATATCTACGAGCTAAATGTTCCCGGTGGAATCAATCCAAGTTCTATGTTGACCTTCGACATTCTAACGATCCATTACTGTCCCAAAAAAACTAACGATAGTCAACCACCACCGCTCCTTAAAAGTAAAAACTCAATAACTGAATGTCGAAAACACTGCGAGCTCAAAAATTTAGAGTCTGAAATATTTGTTTGTGTAAAATGGACGGGCTACAAAGAAACCACCAGGGGGAGGAAATAGTTCATACATCGTAAGTTACTCTGATTTGTACGCTGAAGGTTTGTAATTATCAGTGGATCTTTTGTTTTATAATGTTAAATGGCTACGATACGTTTTTATAATTTATAAATTCACAGATTTTTTTTTACTTAATACTCAAGTGCGCCAGTTTCAGAACTGGGTTGAATTCTGCGAGACTCACAAGCCACATTCCTAGCGGTATTCTTGTACTCATTGTATGATGAAGGCGTATCTAATTTTCGCGCAAGAAGTCAAATGCCACAAGGCCTTAAATTTTGAGTTGTATTAAAAAAAATCCGGGTAAAAGTGCTCCAATCCCCAAGCTAAGTTATTTTACGATAATGTAAAGCTTCTATCATAAGTATCTTGGCCTAACAGCTGCAAACTTTCAGCTGTGTAAGGATATTTTTCGCCTAGAAGGCTGTCAGATATAGTAGTACCTAATCAAAAGATGATGGCTATCCGTTTCTTAAGCTACTGGACTACAATAGTATTGCGGGTCCATTTACAACTGGTAAAGCACTAATTTAAAATTCATACCTAAAGCCAGGTATTTTGCGTGTCGTTAAGAGTATAACCATCCGTACGGTTGCTTCGCATCTAGTGCGGGACACTGACCTGCAAATTTAAAGTTGGACACCAGCTCGAATAAACGACACAAAAGCTGATATTAAATTCATTTAAACTGTATCAGTATATTAAAATGTAAGACTGTAAATATTATTCAGCGTAGGCTCGAAAAGATATAACCACAACAGAAAACTGACAAAAGCTAGAAATTTGAACTTCAACTCAATAATATACCTCATCATCAGTTTAATCATCACCTTCAATTCACAAGTGGGCAGCTTCCGCTCCTCTACTGTCGTCACGTTTAGGACAAAGAGAAACCATTAGGCCAAAGCTCTACTCTCCCTCCATGGCTTGATGGCTCGATTCATGTGTTGTCACTTGATATGAAATTATCTATATGATATATTTTTAGGCTTTTATTCTCAGCTGGACGAAAATAATTCATACAGTGCCTATAACGAGGATGTCTGAAGAAGATATCAAGGTAGAGAAAGCCATCCACTGGTTTGAAGGTTCTATCCTGTCCTAACAAAAGATCTTCCGACCAATGAGTCTGAGAAGATGCTTGCCTCTCGTCTGGTTAATTGTGTGTCAGACTCTGATGATGATCAAGTGGCTAGTCTACCTAATCATTCAGATCCAGTTCAGATATTTTTTGATGGATTGTCAGAAAACATGACTTCAAAAAGAATCATCACTTTTTCCGAACTTGAGATGCCATAAATTTTTCGCTGATGGTAAATGTTTGAACAAGAAGCTTGATCAAGATCCGGGACTAGTTGGCTGCCAGTTTATCAAGCTTAAAAAACCTCCTAGCTCCCTTCTTTCCATCAAAATATAAAATGAACCAAAAAGCAGCTGATAATATACTTCGGATTGACCAAAAGAGACATATTTTTTCCCAAAGAGAGATCAATCACTAAGAAAATCTGTTAGGCGATTCTCTGCGAGACATATGGGGCTTAAAAACCCGGACTTTGACGTCAGCACTCAAACATAGAACAGTCACCCACTATCAGAGACTCTGGAATGCACGTCGCAAATGGAATATTCGTCGTGATATATGATATTCAATTTTGGTCGAGACTGGATTTGTATTGAGCATTAGACGCGGATCAATACTGATCTAGATAATTGTGGATCATTAACTTCGATCAAGAGGATGACGGTGATTATATTTGATTATTAAATTTAAATAGTGCTCTTCAAAATATCTTAAAGATCCACAAAATTAATGTGAAATCACAATTTTTATTCATTTTCAAAATCAATACAAAGTATTTAGAATCATTATCTATGCTGCCTATTTCTTTTAAACAAACATTATAAATGTTGTAAATTGCATAAGTGGGAGTGCACATCGGTTTTTATTGCATTTTTTGTGAGGCGAAAATTTTATTTTGCTGAATATCATAATATCCTTGCATCTTAGGAAGTCACCCTCGGAAGTCGGGTGTAAAGCTCAGGTATACGTTCTGGATATGTTTCATTGATTCTAGTTGCCTCAATTCTGTTAGAGCTGTTGAGTATACTTTGTGTTGTCAGTTCTCGGACGGGAGCATATGTCGGAGGAAATCCTTATTTGCTCGTCGTGCTCCAGTATCCATAGCACCGTGCCTGATAGTAGATTCAGATAGAGTCTACGTCTTGCGCAGTAGCTCGGATTGATAAACAATCGAGAGATTCTAGATCAGCTTGAATAATAGATTCTCACACGAAGGTAAGCATAGCATGAAATTTAACACAAGTATGGCAGAATGGGTTGAATATATTGAAGTTGAATATAGGTAGCATGTGTAGTGGAGAAAACTGATGATTAGTAATTTCACAAAGGTGAACGCGAAGAACAACACAAAATAGATGATAGCAAAGGCAGAATCAAGTTATCTTTCTTTAATTGTCGAACGAGTAAAGATATAGAAATAAAAGCAACAAGTAATAGTAGAGTGTGATAGACATTTGTAGGCTTTAGATTATTTGGCTCGATTACGATAAGGTTTCTTCTTCTTCAGTACCTTAAGTCGAACGACATGTGGTCGGTCTATTTGCCTTGTTCGTAGTAAGAATCTATAATCAACGCCATGAAAGTTTGGTACATCGAGAGTTCGCTGTTGTCAAGCTGTAAAGTCTCTACGTTTGAGATGTGGAAGAATCTTATAATAATAATCACAAACGCACGGACTTTCTGTTAAAAAAAAAGAGGAATTTGTAGTGAAAGATTATCGTCTTTGTTTTTACGGCATCCGACTGGAAATTCATCAAAGTGTTCGACACCCGTCACGACCCTTCACACAAAACTTTACACCTCTGCGTAACTCCCACTCGATATCACACCAACTTTAGCATGTCAGTTCTCCAAAAATCCATTCGAACCCTTCAAAAATATTGACAATTTTCGTCGTCATTTAGCACATTAAGCAACTTCCATTTAACATTTCAGTGTAAAAAAGTGGTTGAAAATATAAATATGCCTGCACAGATGTCCCCAAGCTTTGCCGCCGCTGCTGGGCAAAGCGGCTCTACTCGTGATACTAGGAATGGAGGAAAGAGCGACAGTCGTGGGAGTGGGGACTGGTATGTTCACACTATCCCGTTATTCCACCCACATCGTGTAAAATTTGCATGTTATTCTTCTAGAATCTTTGTCTATGCATCCAGACTCTTTGGATTTTAGCTACTTAACAAAAATTTTCCTTGGCAATCTAATCCATTTTCCACTAACAGACAATAATCTCTCATAACTGACCAGCGGCTTCTTTACAGGGGCAGAAAAGATAGTAGACCAGCTGTGAACGGTACTCTAACCCTCCGTCGCTCAACGAATCCTGCAGGACCAGCAGCTGCGCAAAGTGAACCTTCAACCCAAAATCGATCAGAATCTGTGGAATCACAGCAACAAAACCTCGAACACCCTCATCACTATCGGTATTCGAAGCAAGATCTACTAGACATATACAAGCATCAACAAGAAGCTGGCGAAGTTCATGGAGGAAATGTCTCAAACTTGTATGAAGAAGGCTGGGCCCCTGATGAATTCCAGGGATCTAGCAGTCGAAGCGGCTGGGGAAAAAATAGTGACGGAAGGGATTATTTTGCCCCAAGTTTTTGCTGGAATATAAGTGGCGATACTCATCCTATTTGTCTCGATGAAATGACAGATCAAGAAAAAAGAGTAAGCAGCATATGCAGCTTGTACATAAGATTACGCGCGCAGCTAACTGTCACAGCTCTTTAATAGCGACATAAACTCACACCTAAAGCCTCCACAATCTCAAAACTCAAAGGATTCCGTTCTGAATATACGCAAGCCCCCTGCATCACTTGGTCAAAACTCTAACAACTTCTCTCCTGTATCTAGTAGACCAGGTACCCGGAGACAACAAACTAGTGACTCAGTGGGTGCCGGTTTAGCTTCACCAAATGACACAAGCAAAGCTTTTCGTGATGATACATCTCTTTTCTTTGGTCGCAAATTTGAGTCTAAAGAAGGCGCAGATGAACGACTCGATGACGCTAAATCAAATCTTAATATGGACGGATTGATGCGCGTAAACCCCGTTGGAAGCATACTTGGTTCTGGGCAAGCATCTACGTGGGGCACCTCGTCGAGCTTGGCCATTCAGCCGATGGGTACGTTCGGCAATTCTATCTTCTCAACTTCAATGAATTCTCCCGCTCTCAGTGACAAGCGACCACCCACTTCTCGGACTGGGAATCGTTTCTTTCAGCCTACCTCAAAAGAGAATCTGGAAGATATATCCATACCCAAAGCATCTGAAAAGTCATGGAGACCCAGACAGCGTACAGATACTGACCCCTTCGCAGATGAAGATCCTTGTAGAATTACAGTTTTAGGTGGCGAAGATAATAGCCATCATCTGCAGAGAACTCAGGGCCTAGACACTCCAGCCCGAGAAAGATCAAATGACGTTGGTATGTCAGAAATCCCTGGTTTTCGCGATGCCTTTCAACGTGAACATAGCCATAATACCCCACGAGCCGTTAATGGACATTCGGAGCCTCTAAGCCCCTCAGATACAAATCCATACCGTAGTCCTGCGGGTCCTGACGAGAGGCAACAGCAAAATGAAAGCTACGATGCTGAGGTCCATCCATCAGACAGAGGACAAAGCTTAGGGGGAATCATTGAAACCAGTCAAAGTGCATTTGGAAATTTGCACAGGGGATTTCCTGGAATTCCTTTTGATGGAAACGATCGTAGTCAAACAACAAGTACTACAGGATCCCGAGCACTTCCACAGATCAGTGGATTACCCTCACTTGGGGTTATTGGCAGTTTAGGTGGCTGGCTCACAACGAGTGGGAATCCATCAGGAACTCCAGACCGTGAAATCAGGCCCGGTTTTCCCTCGACCTTTGGTAATTCAATTTTTAGCTCTCTTGGAGAATCAACGGGGCTGGTTAATGTTTCGGGAGGGTTCGGATCTACTCCGGTCGGTAATGGTTCAGTCAACACTTCCTCTGGTCGAGGAAGTAAACTTGGTTCATTGTTTCCTGCTGCCATGCAAGCTCAAATGCAGACCACAGAGATCGATTCTTCTGTGGATGGAGACACAAGACAAAGTAGTGCATTTGGCGCTATCGTAAGGGGCAGTTTCCCTCCCCCGCGTGATAACGATAGCCCAATGCGGACGAGCAGACATGCATTCGATGATTTATTCCCTCAAATCGATAATCCTCGCACCACCATGCCTATATCAATCTCAGAAAACTCCCAACCGCCTGCTAACCCACCATTTACCACGACTTCACAGCAGAGCTTCCAACCTCAGGCTTCTGAATCTGTTCCAAATCAACAGTTACCCACTGCTCAACAGCGTATGATGGTGATGCCTGATAGAATGCGTTGGGTGTATCTAGATCCCCAAGCGCAAGTGCAAGGCCCATTTTCAGGACTCGAGATGCATGATTGGTATAAAGCCTCTTTCTTCACACCTGATTTATCTGTCAAGAAACTCGAGGATGCTGAATTTGAACCATTGGGACAACTGATTCGGCGAATTGGGAATTCAAGAGAGCCATTTCTTGTGCCGCAAATTGGTATTCCTCACGGTCCACCATCGACACAACCAGGAGCTTCTTTCACTCCACCTGTCGCTGGACATGGCCATGGGATAGTGCAGCCAGGTGTTGTCCAGCCTCCTTTTGCAGGATCTTTCCCCAGTTTCGGCACAACTTTAACCGCTGAACAACAGAATAATTTAGAACGCCGGAAGCAGGAAGAACAATACTTGATGGCTCGTCAAAGAGAATTTTTAGCCCAACAGCAGGTGAATATGAAACAGATGCAAATAGGAGGAATCCCATCTGCACTTCATCACTCTAATGTTCACAACCTCCAGAGTCAACCTAACTTTGGAAATATTTCTTCACCATTAGCGTTAACACCACAGGCAGCCATGCCTGCTGGGCCTGGCTTTTTCGACGGCCTATCTAGGCAGATTCCTGCCGGTGTCCTCCCCGGGGAATTCTATCGTGATGAGGACGTTGCGCGGCTCAGTCTTCGAGATCGACATGGTTTTTTTAACGCATCGGCAGCTGTTGGGCCTCCTTCCCAATCACAACAAGTTGGTGCGCTGTTTAGTCAATCTAATATTCAAAATCAATCTCCCAGAATTGAGGACATTGATTTTGCCGCTAGACTACATGAATTTGAACAGCTGCAGGAACAACAAGAAATAGATGAATTAGGCCACGTACAAAATATTTTACAGAACCCAAATGATGCAGTTGACACCTCGCAGCCATTTCAACAGATTCAGTCATACGATCAACCAACCTTAGCCCAGCAGAAAACTGAGGGACCCGAAGTATCTAATTCAGACACTCTCTCTATGACCCAGCGCGTGCAGAAAGCAACAACGGCCAAACAATCAAAAGTAGCTCCTACTCAGCTAGAATCTCCTTGGGCAAATTTTAATTCTGATCTACCAATGCCATTTCCCCCATCTCAATCAGTCGTCCCTCTTCCCGCACCAACTGCCCAGAGAGGTCTTTCTCGTCTACCAGAGAAATTGGATGCGGAGGAATTATCCCAATCCCGCACTCCTGAAGTTACCAGCACAACGCCCTCTGTCGCACCGTGGGCTAAAGAGCCCGTTGAAGCGCCGAAGGCTTTATCTTTAAGAGAAATACAGGAAGCAGAGGAAAAGAAGGTTGCCAAAGCTGAAGAACTTGCAATGGCCACACGTCGTGCAAACTACGAACAGGAATTAAAACTGCTTGCATCCCAACCAGTTGCGCCGGTACCCGGCCTACCTACAACAGCCACTTGGGGTAACACAACATCTCCAGTTAATTCAACTCCTACTAAGTCTGCATGGGCAAAGCCTGTCACAAAAACTCAAGCTCCAGCTAGTAAACAGAAAACGCTTGCAGATATTCAGAGAGAAGAAGAATTGCGTAAACAAAAGCTTGCTGCTGTGGCTGCCACTCAATCGCCCGCTGGCGGGTTTGGAAGTAAACGTTATGCGGATCTCGCAAGCCATACGGCTCCAAATACCCCCCCAAATGGTGGTCCTGCCTGGTCTACTGTAGGAGCTGGCGGTAAAGTTAAAGTTCCAACGGGACCCGCTGCTTCAACACAAGCACCAGCTACCCGATCCGCAAGTGCTCATTCTGTAACATTACCAATCCGTTCAAACTCAAAGCCTACAGCTGCTGCGCGGAGTGCCACTACACCCGCAATTAACAATATTGGTATTGCTCGTGATGAATTCACAAAATGGGCAAAAGCAACGCTAGATAAAGGCCTAAATCCAGGCATCAATGGTATGGTAATCTTTCGAAAATAAGCACCTAATACTAACCTTAGTAGTTAACGATTTCGTGGTCATGCTTAGCAGTTTCCCTTCGGAATCATCAATCATTGCGGATAGTATCTACTCTCATTCGCAGACAATGAATGGTAATGATTTTGCGATGGAGTTCATCAGACGACGGAATAATGCCGAAAAGGGTATTATTGAACCTGTAAACAGTGGCTCGGGTACATCCTTGTCGCACTCTAGTGACAGGTCAGGTGGGTGGAGTGAAGTTGCTAAGAAAGGGCCTCCTAAAGAAGAGCAAACTGCTGGCTTCAAAGTTGTCCCTAGTAAAAAGAAGGGTAAGAAATGAATAATAATGTATCAACGATGTATGATTAGATGTTGCATTGGGATACGGGCTGAATTTAGATGAGTTGTCAATTATAGCGTTTTCTTTTTATTTGGAAAAAAGTATGTCTACTTACACACTACATAGACGAAAATGATTGTCTCGGATGAAATTTTCATCTGCAAAGCAAAGGAACCGGCTGTAATGTTAATCTATACCTTTACATACACATTTTAACACGAGTTGAATTTTCATGGTAACACTAACTAGCCTTTTCTTACGCACTGAAAATCGATTGCGAAGTGATTTATTACTGCAACGATAAATTGATTGATTCATGGTGATATTCTCATCGATGGTCAAACGCCAGTATGGGAAATAACGTCACGATGGATACGTGAGAAAAAGAGTCGAGAAATAACCCTGGCCGTCTTATTAGTTTTCTGCAGCTCCTGAATGGCAGCGCTGTATTGAAGAAGTTTTTGTGGATTGGGTTACTTTTTTCAACATGATTGTATTTTCTTCTTTCATTACCGGGCTTTTGGATAATCTTTTAATCCCAGGGTTACTCGAGTTTATATTATGAGTCGTCAGGCTCTGACTCTAGTTCCGTGAAGAGCTTCGAGTACATCGGTAGTTATGAATTGTGCACGAGGTTCTTTTTGAGAGACACGTGCATGTACCATCTTTCCGATCATAGTCGATGAAATTTAAGACGGGATAGTCACTTGGTGCGGTCATACCTATACAAGGTGATGTCAACTTCTGTAATTCGCTCTGTGATTTATCACGTTTTGTATCTCATTTCAGCATGTTGATACGAGCACCCCTCATAAAACACCCTTTTTTTGGATCCCATGGAAATAAACCGGCGGCCTTCCAGCCGGAGCGAAGCACTCGAGGGTTGAAAGTGTCCATCCG
>JAATOF010001325.1:0-27316 GCA_013170925.1 Podosphaera leucotricha | reverse complement strand
GCTTGTAGGTCTTGCTGGATTTGAACCAGCTTTCTCCTGTCTCAAATGGGGCATGCGTTCAGGATACCCAGAATTTACTTGGGAGAACGGCCTGGACGATGGACCACTACACCATCCGACCCGCGACTCACTCTTAATAACGATTCAATAATAATCGCTCGGATTTGGGCTGATTTTTGTTAAATAGAACTGTTCGTTGGCGATAAGCTGCTTAAAATGATTTATAGATAGTCGCACAACGATAAATTTGGTGCAATTTACTCGGGTAAATATTACTAGGGACAGGGTATACCCTTTTGACATTCCGTACCCATCAACGAGAGTAAACAGCCCGCGCAACAAATTAGACGATAGTTAAGAAAAAGTATATTCCCAACCTAAATTATGGTCTGTGCCAACCCAGTTAGATAAATGCACCCGAACGATGAGGAAAGCAAGGCTTATTGTAAGATACCACAAAGTCAAGCTGAATCGATGACCTATCCAGAGACAACAATTGCCTGCCACGCACAACTCACTGCTCATACTTATTCCGCTACGAAATTAGTGGATGTTGGCCTGTCGGAATATTCGAGATGCTGGAGATCGGAGAGATTGCTAAAACCTCTGATGGCACTGTCGACGCGGCACCAATTGCTGATGTATTAGAAAAAGACCTAAAATCAAACAGCGAAGATTTATTCATAGAGAAGGATGACAATTCAGAAAAGAAAAAATATTCGAAAAAGATAAATATTGAACTTCATGAAAAAGACATTCAACATTCTGAATTCGTTGATGGGTTGGAGAGGATATCTCTGCCATTGGAGAACATTGCAGCAAATATCGACCAAATCAAAGAAAAACCCAAAAATTCGCAACCAACAGCCTCGCAAGAGAATATAGAACAATCCAACAAAGTATACGAACATCTGAAAGTAACTAGTCTCGGAACGAAGCCTACCGAAAGCCAAACTCTGTCGCGCAACGCAAATTATACAGCATCTCCTGAATCAGTAATTCATCCAATAACTAAGCTATCTATCAACCAGGAGACCTTGAGAAACAACCACAATCAGTACCAAAGCGGAAAAGCTTCCGGAATTTCAGAGTGGTCACATCATGCACAGATTTCCAAAACAGAAGAAATCGTAGAGGAAGATGAGTGGCAGACTATGCCATCTTATGCATCCTACGATATATATGATGATGATAATAAACTGATCGCCAAGGAAAAGAATGCCTCTGAAGATGAAGATGATGTCTATGCGGGATTGGGAGGTGCAGGTAGAGGCTATACTCGGGTACAAGTAGACGAAGATGCAATGTCTGCAACTAGTCTTGACGAAAATACAAAATATCTTTTCAAAGATGTCAAAGGCACTGATGCAGGTGAAATGGAAGATGATGAAAAAAGAGATGCATCGTCACAGATGCAAGCTACGAAAGGTCTATTGACAGAAAGTCAGAGAATAGCATATGTTGGTATGACCAGACTTCTCTTATCAGATATGGTAAAGAAGTCTGAGGGAATAATTTCGAAAGTGGCTAAAAAAGAAACAACTATGGCTGCAGAGGCTATGATGATGTGGAGCCAAAAAATGATGGTTCGGTTGTACGCGCATATGGAGATAAGTGCCGCGGAGCAGATAATGATTGAACAGTTATCTGATCACGGCGTAGTGCCAGCCGACTTAACACCTACATTATTGCAGAACGCTCGGGTTAAGAATCCTATGGCTAAATCAAAAGAATCAAGAATGGAATCATCTTCTTTAAATAGTCCAGGGTATTCGATATCCTCCCTAGAATCACCTCTGTCCCCCTTGGAGGATTGGAAGGATGCAGAAACTACTTTAGTCCCTCCTCCATACCAGGAGCATGAAGGCGATGATTTACCCGAAGTTAGGACCCCGTCACAACTTCCAAAAACCGCAAACCTTGATATTGATCTTCGCTGGACCGTACTATGTGATTTGTTTCTTACCCTCATTGCAGATTCTGTTTATGATGCTAGATCTAGGACTCTTCTTGAGAAAGTAGGTAATAATATGGGCGTAGATTGGCTTGAGATTTGTAAATTCGAGAAAAGAGTTACAGATGCCCTCGAAATGCAGCAACAAGCCGAAAAAGAGAACTGGAATGAAGAAGAACATAAAGAGACCAGGAGAAAGATGGCCCTAAACAAACGATATCTGATGATGGGTTTAGCCACTGTTGGTGGTAGCCTTGTCATTGGACTTTCTGCTGGCTTACTGGCTCCTGTGATTGGTGCTGGTCTAGCAGCTGGCTTTACCACGGTCGGTGTTGGAGGTACTAGTGGTTTTCTGGCCGGTGCTGGAGGGGCTGCCATAATTACTTCAGGAGCTGCAGCATCCGGCGGTATAATTGCTGTGCGAGCTGCGGATCGAAGAACAGGAGCTGTAAAGACTTTTGAATATAGACCATTGCATAATAATAAACGAGTAAACTTGATTGTAACAGTGTCAGGATGGATGACAGGAAAAGTCGATGACGTGCGGTTACCGTATAGCACGGTGGATCCCATTATGGGAGATATATATTCGGTTCTTTGGGAACCAGAGATGTTAAGGAGCATGGGAGATACTATCAATATTTTAGCTACTGAGGTGCGATATCAAAAGTTAAAACAGAACCTTACTAACCAAACACAGGCTTTGACACAAGGGCTACAACAGGTGCTGGGTAGTACCATACTGATAAGTCTTATGGCAGCGTTACAATTACCCGTCGTTTTGACAAAACTGGCATACCTTATAGATAATCCCTGGACGGTATCACTTGATAGAGCCAACTCAGCAGGCCTTATTCTTGCAGATTCGCTCATAGATCGGAACCTCGGAACACGACCAATCACCTTGGTTGGCTATTCTCTTGGATCAAGGGTCATTTTTTCGTGTTTGAAGGAGCTTTCTAGAAAAGGAGCCTTTGGTCTTGTACAAAATGTCTACCTTTTTGGCTCGCCGGTCGTTGCCAAGCAAGATGAATTTTTAAAAGTAAGGTCTGTTGTCGCTGGACGATTTGTAAATGGCTATTCAACAAATGATTGGATTTTAGGTTATCTGTTCCGATTGACAAGTGGTGGCATAAGTCGAGTCGCTGGACTAGCACCTGTTGAAGATATCCCTCAACTGGAGAACCTCAATGTTACAGAACTTGTCCCTGGCCATATGTCCTATCGTTCAGCTATGCCTCGGCTTCTCCGCGAAGTTGGTTGGTCAGTTGAATCTGACGAGTTTACTGAAATTGAAGATCCTGATCCAGAGAATCATCAACAACGACAAAGAGAACTAATCAACGAGATTGAAGAAGCACGTAAAGAATTGGAAAGAAAAGAAAAGGAAAGAGAGCGAAGGGGCACGTTTGGATTTTTCAATCGGAAAAAGAAGGCTTTGGTTCAGAAAGCTGACTGGGAAACATACGAAGAATCGAGATCTGAATCGCAATCTGATTTTGAAGAGGGATCAAGTAAAAACACAAGTGGTTTATTCAACATCGAAGCTATCCGTGCCGAACTTGCAAACGAAAAGATGGAAGTGCGAGAGCTCAAGTCAACGTTGCCTCCTATGAAACTTGATCTTCAATCACCTCTAACCCCAAATCCTGGAGTTTTAAATTCCAAAATAGGTGATAATAAACCATATAGATGGAGTACATCACCAAGTACCCTAAAACCAAGAGTATTAACTTCAAGAGTTAGCGATAATAAGCCCCACAGATGGAGTACTTCACCTAGTTTATCCCACGCTAGTGAGTTACCTTCTGATCCAACGCCGCTAATACGTGATAATGTCCGCGGTAAATCAGTGTCTCCAGATATGGAAGAATTTCAGGAAGGAAGCATAGAAATGACCTTTGATACGAGCTATCGCTCAGTTTCTCATGGTGCACCGTCAAAAAGCATAGATTCATCACTTCGAAAAACTACGGAGAAACCATCTCTACCTGATCTTAAAGTTCCTTCCTATATTCCAGCTTCTCGTGACTCTGGTCGCATGCCAGTTCTTTCACCACTCGAATATACGGCGTGGCCAAATTCGCAGACGAAGCCTCGATGATTTTTCACTTAAAGACAGCATCTTATATCATGAGTATACCTATCATGCCTCATACATAGTATAACTCTTCAACATTATAATCACGACGCATGACAACGCTACGAAGGACACGGTTCCCTTTTCTGGTTAGGAGTTTTGGAAAGGGGTTTATGTAGGGGAAAGTTTTGGCGAGCCTATGGCTCAAACTCCATACTTTTGCAGGGTAAGATAACTTGCAAGCATAAGCTTCACCTGGGAAAATCGGTATTAATGTATATTATTCAGTTGATTATATACTTATTCTATTATGAAAATCAAACAGAAATAGTTTTCTTCAGTTGGGCATCATGCCACTTTGATATCTGTTACATAAATTTGAGCTTGAATCAAGCGCAAGCAGTTCTGGTTAGATCTTTAGGTCTCATAAATCGAAATCCCAAAGTTCATCTCAAAGTCCAAGTAACCTTTAAACTCAGATCGTATAACTAGATAAATTAGAGGGATTAAAATAATCCGCCAATTTTTGTTTCGAATCCGCCGTGCTCACAATTCAGACAGAGGGTAAGCAAAACGGACATAGGTTTTTCCAGCCTTTAGCTTGAAAGTACGTTGGCAATCCGTAAAGCTAAATCTAAGATAGTAAGGTGCTCATCCGAGCCATCTACTAGCCTCTTATCAACTTCAGAGAAGATGAGAGTGATTTTATTTTTCTTCAGATCTGCAATCATTTCATCGTGGAGAATGACATCGAAAAGCTATAACCGCGACAATCTGGGTTGGCAAGAATAGGAAGTATAATGGGTAATGATGGAACTTACTTGAGAAACAACTTGTGTGCCACTCCACCCTTCTGCGACTAAATCAGTGACGACCTGGGCCACAGAGGTATAAATGGGTTTGTTAGATTTGGGATGCACTGCTTTAACTAGTCGCTTGATCATTACCTCGGGAATAATACCTGCAATGTCTTCGATATGTTTGACACTCACAATTTCACTTGCCTCGTCGTCGTCAACTTGCATAGAATCCTCTTTGTCTTCCAGCTCTTTTTTCTTGGCTGCCCCAACAAGCTTTGCTGCGCTCTGTAGATAGGTAATGGCCTTGCGTAAATCTCCTTCAGCACATCGAACCAGGGCCTCGCTCGCTCCATCACCAAGCTGAACATTCTCTTTAGACGCTATTTCTTCGATTCGAGCTTTAGCCCCGGAAGAACCCAGCATCTTGAAGCGAAACTTGCTGCATCGACTTGCTAGTGGATCTATGATACGCGTGACGTAATTGCAGATTAAACAGAAGCGCGTAATTTTGGAGTATGTCTCCATAGTCCGCCGCAGTGCGCTCTGTGCATCCTGCGTCATACTATCGGCTTCATCTAGGATTATGATTTTGTAGGGCGGACATGGATAGAGGCTGCGGTGAACGGCCGAGGCCTGGGAAAGCTGCATGCGTGCAAAATCTTTAATTTTTGAGCGCACGATTGAGATACCACGCTCGTCCGAGGCGTTTAGTTCGAGCACTCGCGTACGATATAATTCAGGTCCAAAGAGTTCTTTAGCCAAGGCTAGAACTGTAGAGGTCTTCCCAGTTCCTGGAGGGCCATAGAAGAGCATGTGTGGTAGCTAGAATGGAGCTGTTAACTCAGATTTACACGCTATCATAGGGAATTCATACGTTAGAGGATTGCAATGTCCTTTGAAGGACCGATATGGTATGCTCTTGAGCTGTCACATCATCAAGACTCTTGGGGCGGCTGTGAAGTAATACTGTTTAAATGATTTATATCCTGATAATTTGATGAAAAACTCACTATTTCTCGACCCAAGGCTGCAATCGATTCGTGTCCTTGGGAATTGGTTTTTTTGAGTAGGCTTTGTTATTTGCTGCTGCTTCCTTGCGAGCAGATAGGTCAAAGAATCCAGCCATTGTACTATCAGGTTTCTCAGAATAAATGTTCGATGTCTAGACCATAGCAAGCCTAATTAGGACAAGGCTGTAGTAGCAAGGCTACTAGATAGTAATCACAATTTATTTAAGGGTCCTAAGGTGAAAAGCATCCTAAATAGAAATGCATCAGAGTATTGTATTTACAGCTATAATCACCGCCAAACTTTTGAATATTCGCATGAATCATAATTTCTTTTACATGTGCTTAGCAAACTTACACCCAAAACGTAAATGTTTTTGAAAGATTTCTCAAGCTGATTGATACTCTTATGTTTTCTCCAGACGCACTGCGGGATTTTTCTCAATGAAAGATAGGTCTACTTTATGGCCGAGTAGTTCTCTAATATTATTTACCTAGAAAATTTCAGTGAACTGAGGCTGTGTTAATCTCGAAGGGGGCCTACCTTATATTTAATCATAGTTGGACGCTCCAGGCTCAAGCCCCATCCAAAAACACGCATGTCTTTAGGCAAACCCATAGACTCCAACATTTCGGGTCGGAACATCCCACTATTTCCGATTTCTACAAGCTTGTTGAGGCCCTTGTGGAAGCTAAATATCTCCATGCTAGGCTCTGTGTAAGGATTGTAGGCTGGTTTGAATCTTAAATCTTCTATTCCCATCTTATTGAAGAACATCTCCATGAATTCCATTAAACCCCCAAGCGATAAGCTATAGTCGGCAATAACACCTTCAACTTGATGGAATTCAGCTAGATGAGTTGCGTCAACAGTCTCATTGCGAAAAACTCGATCTATAGAAAAGTAACGAGCTGGAGGTGGCCTTCCATCGTCGCCCTTTTTAGAAGCAAGCTTGTGGAGCATATACGTAGAAATGGCAGTCGTGTGCGTTCGAAGGACTAGTCGCCTTGATTCTTCTTCATTCCATGGATATCTGTATCCAATAGACCCATATTTACCATCTTGATGAACATCACGAACATTATTCCAATAACCTTCGTAATCTGATTTATCATCTGTACTTTCCGCATGAGGCTTATCAGCTAAGTTTGGATCAGAAATGTAGAAAGTGTCTTGTAGATCACGAGCTGGATGTTGTTGTGGAACAAATAGCGCATCAAAATTCCAGAAACCGGTTTCCACAAATCGATTGGTGGGCATTTCTTCAAATCCCATTTCAAAGAAAATCTGACGGAATTCGGACCGTACTTTGTTCAGAGGATGTAAAGCACCGGAATTCTGATCTGCCCCAAGGGCATTAAAATTATATGGTTTAAATGTAGCACTTTTCCACGCGCCACTGAGAATCGTTAGAAGTGTTTTATCTTGCATCCATCGACTCACGATGTCAGCAGATCAACAGTTAAATCTGTTTCTTCTTTCGGGATTTCAAGTGCAAACTTTGGTCCCTTTTGGATCTGAAAGCTAATTATCTTTTGCATCTTCACTAGTTTCCGTTTCTTTAAATCTGAGATTATTTTAGGATCTGGATATGACCTTGTCGTATGTATGACATGGAGTTGCTCCTGGATTGTGTCACTTATCGAGCTAGCCTGTAGTGAAGGTTAGATGCGCACTTAATTATGCGGAACGATGGCTGACAATTGCTATAAGCTTTCCATCTTTTCCTTTCCCTATCCACTTTAGTCCAAATGCTTTGCCTTGCCCAATTTTAACGACCTTTTTATCTCCGACAACAGCTTCAAGTTCTGAGATTGTGAGGCCTTCCATAGAGTTCCGGAGAGCCTCAAATACTCGCGCTTCATGACTTCCATGTGCCTCTATCTCAAGAGCTTCTGGCTCAAGGTTAATATCTTCTTTATCGATTGTATCGTATGTAACCATAGATCGAGAGGCTAATCTATCCAGCGAACTCTTTATTTCTGAAGAAGACTTCTGGGGGAATTCGGAGGAAAGGATCGGGCCATCTGCTCTTGAAAGGGTTTGAAGTATTTCAGTCGTTAGATCCATTCTCTATTCGTTTCGTCAAAGGTCAAGAGCTGAGTGTGCCGATATAGGTGAGGGGTAAACTCCCTGGGCTTTTTACGCCATGGTAAGGGGGTTATTCCTAAATTCGCTAAGCTCGGCAATATACTTCCCGCACTGTGCCAAAACACAGGCTATAAATTCAGCAATAGTTTACTCAAAAGCTAACAGCGCAATAACCATAGCTTGAAATGACTTAAAATTCAGCGTATGTGTAAGTTAATATCTCATTGTTTACTGTACTTAATTTAGAAGTTTAGGCTCTTCTGGAATAAAAGATATGATAAAAATATGATGACTAATCGATCAGCCATTTTATTTGGAACCATTCTAGCATCATCATCTCCTCACATCTCAAGGTTTAAAGGTCACAAAAACTGATTTCTGCCTGATCACACATAGGATTTAAATATTTCTAACCTTGTGAGTACTAATTTTGAACAGTTGGAGTAGATTTTGACTTCAATTGAGTGTTCCAAGTATCAATATCCCAAAATTGAGCGAGGCCATGCAAGAGCAAATTGTTGAGCTACTTAGATAAGGAAAACCATGTCGTGCCTTCGGGAGAGAGTACAAATATTCTAGATATGTCGCTGATAATATTTGCAAGGCAATTCCTGAAGTTGGTGGATGTGGGAAAAAGGGACACCCAAGGAAACTCATTCCTCGATGCCAGCGCCATATTGTACATGAAATGGATCACGGGACTCAAAAAACTGCCAAAAAAGTGGCAGCAACTTTTGAGGAGTCTATGAATGTACGAATTACTGCTAAAACTCTAAGAAAGGGTTTGAAAGAAGCGGGAACAGTAAAAGATGAGATACTAAATTACAGAAACACAAATTTTTAAGTAATTCCAAGCAGTTGTTGCACTGTTAGCTTTTGAGTAAACTATTACATGTACTGAATTTCTAGCCAATATTATTGCAAAGTGCACCCCACTAAAAAAACCTCTCCATCAAAAAACCTTTATGTCTACCAAAACTTTTCTCTAATGGCCATTTATGATACATAGATTCGAAGATTGATGTCGCCTCTACCCTTGGAATAATTTTGACGACTCGCTCTACAGTAGAAGAGGAACGCCCAGCTTCTATGACGGCATCTTCATCCATTGCACTCTTAATACTATCTATCTTGACAAACCTTTTATTTTGGTTTATTTGTATCCATTATACGCTTCATCGTGAAGGTATTAGTCTAGAGTTAATGCCTGAACTGAAATCATTCTTCCTCTTATTGTGCTCCTCAAGCATTTGTCGATGAGATAGCATTACTTACTTTTCATAGTACGAGCCTTGTGAATCTAGATAAATTTTCGGATTCTTCCAGCGATGCCTGAGCAACATAAATACCCTGGACACTCTGTAGTGCAAGATGATTTAGTTCTAGGGACTATTCAGCCTGAAATTACACTGGAAGGGTCACAGGGCGGCATAAAATTTGTGAAATAGATTGATGTCTACGGCTTGCCAGCTAGCTCGAATCACCTTCTTGGAAAGTCCACGTTCTATGACTTATGGTAATATTGAATAAATTGATTCTTGTAACCGGTGCAGAGTCGTCAAGACGAGCCAGCTCACTGATCTGATTTATGTATTTTGACTTTACGACAGGGAATACCAAAAGATCTAGAGGCTGTAAGACGTGAGAAACGTGCGAAGGTAAGAATGGAAGCTCGATTCCACTCTTTTGAAAGGCCACTGAAGTTCGACATCGACATGGCTGGCGTACTTGTCGAGAATTGGAGAAATTTGTCGTTAAGCTGCGCTACCGACTCGAGTACAAAGTTGCAATAAATTTTTCAATTTATACCCGGTTTGGCACTTCGAGGCCCACGTATGTGTCGACGTCAGTCAGATACAATGATGATATAGTTGCGATGAACATCATGCCTCAGATATCATTTGCAAGAATCACTACGGTTGTGATAGACGGCTTTTTTTAACCCCTATCGAACTGTACCATCCGTGAAACTCACCCAAGGGAAAGCTCTCAAAAAACCTTGGGTTATCCAGAAATGCCACCACCATCATTGTAACTTCCCTCAGTAAGGTAAGGTCTGCTGGAGTCGAACCAGCGATTTTCTGTCTCGGGTGAGGTAGATGTTCAGGCTACCCAGACTTTACTTGGAAGACCGGTCCAAAAGTTGTACCACTAAACCATCTGAGCTGCTATGCAGCCACTCCATCCTTACAGGTTTGCTCATGTGAACCCATCAAGGTTGTTAAATAGGTAAAAGATCAAATTCTCTAGTCATCTGAGAGTAATTATCTCCGAATATACAGCCTATGTCGCGTAGTTAGACACCTATCGTTAAGTGTATCTCCGCATATGAAAATACCCTACCCACACTGGTAATATTTCAGGGAGAGCATGTTTAACAGCAATTATTCCCGCTTGATTTAACTCTCCATGAAAAATGGAAGTCAAAAGCTACGGAAAATGACTGGAGTTTAGACTCTACAGCTGTTGAGCGGTTGAAATAGGTCTTCATTCTCTCTACCGTAGTTGAGAATCCTCATGAAAAGAGATTACTCATTATGGAAGTAATGAGACAACAGAATAAAATGAAATCTGTGCTTGTAGAACAATATCAATCTACTTTTGTTCCAACTGCATACATCCTACGTTCTCCAGCCTCTTAATTATTCAGTCTTTGGCACTCCAAAAGGGAGCTTTAATTACTTGGTGAATGGGATACTGGTACAGCCTTAGGTAGAAGAAACTTTGTAATATATTGCAGTAAGTGACTTTGAGCGCATTTCAAGCAAAGATATCATCATTGGGTGGAAATAGACAGGCTTGTGGCCTGTCAGTATGGCCAATCCGCTCAGTAGCTCCTTGCTGCTTAACAACAAGCCAAATCCCGTAGGTATGACTGGTTAGGCTTTCTAAAGATTCTCTAATGCCAAATCTAACAATAGATTGGCGTTTGAGGCATAAGAAGTGCCTTTTTCAGCTCCAAGAAAAATAGATAAGCTCCGTTGTTACATCGGATTATTTGGCAAGGGTGTCGATGGTCAGAATACTCAGTGCTTGCTCTTTCGTAAAATTCAAAAAAGCTTTTGTGAAAAGGATTACTAATTAGCTATAGTTCAAAAAATTGAGACGCTGGAGGCACAGGTATAGGCTGGTAGGACTAGGAAACGTAGTAGAGTCCAAATGCGGATTCTAGACCAGATTAGGAATCTTCTTTATCGAAATTGGCGTGTAGAGGTAGTTTTTTTTTCATATTTGTATTAATATGTAACTTCTAAATTTCTGTAGTAGTTCATGCTATGTGAATGAGTCGGGCAGGTTATAAAATTGAGCCCAGCCAGTTGACTGGTCTCAGATCTAAGAGAATACGAAGGGATTATCAGCCCAGGACTTAACTAAATAAAAGTGGAAATATTTCATTGAAGTTCTATTAAAATCTTTGATACAAGCTGCAAATTTAATGGTCCGTTTTACTAGAACTTAAATTATATTAGGCAGATCTCCTTTTATCGCACCAAGGTTTCCGTTGATGCTTTCCCAGTTATAATTCAAAGTATGATCTAGTAAACTGGTATTTTCTAAGCCTGGCAGGCGTAATAATTTAACTAGATGGCTTTGTACCTCAAGCATAAGTAAGCCACCCTCTTCTAACTTTTCTAACACAGCCTCCGTTGTTTCATTATTTGTTGCCTCTATGGCGTATACCCATGCCTCAGCCAGATGAGATAAGTCTTGTTTCTCATGACTTGATATTTCATTTCCGAATGAAGCGAGTCCATTGATATCTTTACGCTTGCTTTCTGATATTGGTATCGGATACGTTGGTAAAAGATGACTTTCTTGTGCCAGACGATCGAAGCCCTGGCTAGATTCATTGAATTGCTTTGTTATATTCGATTTTAGAAATGTCTTTTGCTGAACAAAGCTTTTCTGCTCGTTTGAATGAGTTACCAGCTCCTGAAGATACGGATACAGCAGATGCGATGCGCATGATGCTGTAGGTTGCGCGGTGATTTCGGTTTTCTGCGCAGTTTCGTTGGACCCAAAAGTTATTGCTTCAAGGTCTTGGTTTGTGCAAGATATTAAGGATTGTCTTAGATTTACATACTCCCGGTATCTCTCTTGAATAGACAACAAACTAGGATCGCAGCCGATAGAATTTGCGCCTTTGCAGATCAAATCACTAGAGGTAGCTTCATTACTATCGATTGCATGTTCACTAGTTCTCGCCAGTTCAGCTTCAATCCACTTAATTAATTCATTTCTAGTAGTCACCAGTGCGGTTAAACGGGAATTCAGGGTTGTGATGGGGTCAGGTTTCGCAGCCCGGATTCTTATTAGCTTTTTTTTTTCTCTCATTAGATTTATCTTTGCTTGTAAAATAGATTTTTCTAATTTAGACATAATATCTCTCAGAGTCGTCTCTGTCGAAACTCCATCAACAGATGTAGGTTGGATTACTTCAATTGGGATCTTCGGAAGGTCATTGAGATCTTTCAAAATGTTCCTGGGATCAAGAAAATCAACAGAAGCAACAGGTTTAAGGGAGAGAATTTCAAGGTAACCTTGAATTACACGAAGACGTTTCAGCCTGTCCCGTTTTCTCTCAAGGTCGATAAAAGATTCTGTTGAAGATGCTTCATGATGTTTAGAATTAAGCTTGCTGAAATCAAGGAAGCATTCATGAAAATTAGTGCGATGCTCTTTACTCAGATGAGTAAATTCGTCTCTAATATTAACGTAAGAGCCAACATGTTCAAGGTACTCCCTATGAAGTCCCCGTGGCATTTGAGGTGGCTTCTGTTCGCAGTGTGTAACATTTGGTAGAGATAGAGGTCGATTCAAGAATTGATGGTCTTCAATCTGCAAGCAAGAGTTGAGATGTAATCGTAAAAGCCGCCTTATTCTTGTAGTTTCTTGACGAGGTTTAATGTAGGGCTCCAGTACGCTGGCAAGATTGGAAAGAGCTCCTGGGAGACTAAAAATATCATCCATGTGGAATTTGGATGCATTGAAATTCCGTGTTGCGTGACCGCTATCTCTTTGCTCATGATTGGTGAAAATAGAGCAAAGCACGACGTTATCATGTACCTAAGGTTTTGGTGAACGCGTCTGAGCTGAAAGGAAAGTAGAATTGTCTGACAACTTTCGCATATTTAAAGCCCTTAAATATAAATGCCCGCCATTTAAGCTTATTATTATAATAATTTAATTCAAGGTATAATCCAGCTTTTTTGTTGGCCTCTACTAGGACTAACATACATCTAATACAGTGCGGTTCACGCCGGCTTTTGCCTGGATTTACAGCATCAAAATTAATACCACAATGACGGATCAACAGCGAGATGTTTCTCAATACAAGTATTCGGCGATGTCTAACCTGGTTCTCCAGGCAGACCGTCGATTCGTCACTCGTCGTAACGATGAAGTCACAGGTGATCCTGAATCACTGGCCGGACGATTAAGCATAAGGGATATGGGTTCCCGAAACGCTCGTAGCGATGTCCCCAAGCAAAAAAAGAAAGTTTCGGGGCTTCCCGATGTCGAGAGAGGAGTACTTCACGAGGGTCAGGACGTCCTTGAGCGAGAGCAACGCAAAAGAAAGCGCGGAGAGCCTGCCCAACTTCGTGGAACTGGCATTCTATCTGCTGCAGATGCGTTAGTAGAAGGGATAATTTATCGTCCCAGAACATCAGCAACTCGAGTTACATATGATCTTATCCTGACGACGGTCGCAAATAACCTTGGCGATGTTTCCCATGAAATAGTACGAAGTGCCGCAGACGCCGTGCTCGAGTATTTGAAAGATGATGATATGAAAGATTTTGACAAGAAGAAAGAAATCGACGATCTACTGGGAGCTTCATTAAGCCCTAAGCAATTCAACGAACTGGTAAACCTTGGTAAAAAAATTACAGATTACGAGGCGCAAGATGATGATGAAGTCATGGGTGACGGAGAAACAATGGCACAGGATGAGGCACAGATTGATGACAAACAGGGTGTCGCAGTAGTCTTCGACGATAATTCAGACGATGAAGGCGGGGAGGAAATGGTCGATGAGATCAGAGAAGAAGCATCTGAGGACGAAGATAACGGAGAAGGTACTGAAACAGACGTTGTGATCGAGAGTAGCGGAAATGAAGACAAAGATATCAGTGCCTCAGAGCTTCTCGAGACAGAGGCAATCATCATTAACTCAGTCACTTCAAATGATGATCAAAAAAATGGGGATACGAAAAATGTCATCTCAGCCCGGGAAATAGACGCATATTGGCTGCAAAGACAAATTGGAACAGTGTACTCCGACGCACACATTCAACAAGTCAAGACTCAACAAGCGTTGCACATTTTATCAGGAGAAGCAGACGAAAAAGGTGATGAAGAAAAATCACTAAGGGAGATTGAAAATGACCTTGCGGAATTATTTGACTTTGAAAATCATGACTTAGTTCATAAATTAATAATAAATAGAGATAAAGTATTTTGGCTTACACGACTAGCACATGCTGAAGACGCAAATGCACGAGGTTCTGTCGAAAGTGAAATCATATCTAAAGGCTTACGATGGATTTTAGATGAGCTGCATGGAATCGCTTCTAGAAATGGTACCAGTAAACCAAAATTAGAGGTTAAAATGGATATAGATATTCCAACTTCCTTCAGTAATATAATTTCAAAAGCTGAAGTTGAAGAAGAAGATGGCCTAGTTAGAGGTTTACAACCACGGAAGCTAATTAATCTAGAAAACCTTGTTTTTGATCAGGGAAATCATCTCATGACAAATGCTAAAGTAAAGCTTCCTGAGGGCACAACAAAAAGAAAATTCAAAGGATATGAAGAGATCCATGTTCCAGCACCCAAAAAGCGTAATGAGCCTAGTGACCGCGACATTCCTATAGCCGAAATTCCAGAATGGGCTCGAATACCTTTCAGCTCAGCAACAAAGTTAAACAAAATCCAGTCTAAATGCTTTCCGCAAGCTTTTAATGAAGATGGAAACTTGTTGATTTGTGCACCTACAGGGAGTGGAAAAACTAATGTGGGAATGCTCACTATTTTGCGAGAGATAGGCAAAAATCGCAACCCCCAGACTCAAGAAATCAATCTTGATGCATTCAAAATCGTTTACATTGCTCCCCTTAAGGCTCTAGTACAAGAACAAGTTGGAAATTTCGGTGCTCGACTTAAGCCCTACGGAATTCAAGTATCCGAGCTAACTGGTGATCGTCAGTTGACCAAACAGCAAATTTCAGATACCCAGATAATAGTAACAACACCCGAAAAATGGGATGTTATTACCAGAAAAGCCACAGATCTCAGCTACACCAACCTTGTCCGTCTGATAATTATTGATGAAATTCATCTTCTACACGATGATCGAGGTCCTGTACTAGAAAGTATCGTCAGTAGAACAATTAGAAAAATGGAACAGACTGGTGACCCTGTGCGTCTAGTTGGTCTATCAGCCACACTTCCCAACTATGTCGATGTTGCAAGTTTCCTTCGTGTTGACCCAAAAAGAGGCATGTTTCATTTCGATGGGTCATACCGACCATGCCCACTGCGTCAAGAGTTCATTGGTATTACGGAGAAAAAAGCAATAAAGCAACTAAAAACTATGAATGATATCACTTATACGAAAGTACTCGAACATGTTGGAACCAACCACAATCAAATGATAATTTTCGTCCATTCTCGAAAAGAAACTTCAAAGACAGCCAGGTACATTCGGGATAAGGCTCTGGAGATGGAGACCATTGGACAAATCTTGAGAAGTGATGCTGGAAGTAGAGAAGCTCTTAATAGTGAAGCAGAAGCGGTGAATGATCGAGAACTTAAGGATCTACTGCCTTACGGATTTGGTATTCATCATGCTGGTATGAGTCGGCCTGACCGGACTTCTGTTGAGGACCTTTTTAATGATGGTCTAATCCAAGTTCTTGTATGCACTGCTACCTTAGCGTGGGGTGTCAATCTACCAGCACATACGGTTATCATCAAGGGCACGCAGGTATACTCACCTGAAAAAGGTAGCTGGGTTGAGTTAAGTCCACAAGATGTATTGCAAATGTTAGGGAGAGCCGGTCGGCCTCAGTATGACACTTATGGCGAGGGAATTATTATCACAACACAGACAGAAATGCAATACTATCTCTCTCTCCTCAATCAACAGCTTCCGATCGAAAGTCAGTTTGTGAGCCGCTTAGCAGACAATCTTAACGCCGAAATTGTTCTAGATAATATTCGAAATCGGGACGACGGTGTCGATTGGCTTGGGTACACATACCTGTTCGTTCGCATGTTACGATCACCTGGCCTTTACAGTGTGGGTGTGGACTATGAAGAAGATAAATTATTAGAACAGAAACGTGTTGACCTTATCCACTCTGCAGCAATCGTGCTAGAAAAGTCAAATCTTATTAAATATGACAAAAAAACTGGAAGATTGCAGTCGACAGAGCTCGGCCGCATTGCCTCTCATTACTATATTACTCATAGTTCCATGCTCACATACAACCACCATATTCAGCCTGGAATCACCCCAATCGAACTTTTCCGAGTTTTTGCATTAAGTGATGAATTCAAATATATTCCTGTTCGTCAAGATGAGAAGCTAGAACTAGCTAAACTTTTTGGTCGTGTACCAATCCCAGTTAAAGAAAGTATAGAGGAGCCGCATGCTAAGATCAATGTTCTGCTTCAAGCATATATATCTCGTTTAAAGCTTGAAGGTCTGGCCTTGATGGCTGATCTCGTCTATGTTACCCAATCTGCTGGACGAATCCTTAGAGCAATTTTTGAGATTACCCTTAAAAAAGGCTGGTCGTCAGTCGCCAAGACAGCTTTAGAACTTTGTAAAATGGCGGAAAGAAGGATGTGGCCGACCATGACGCCCCTCCGACAATTCCCAAATTGTCCAAAAGACATAATACAGAAAGCGGAGAGAATTGATGTGCCTTGGGCTAATTATTTTGACTTGAATCCTCCCAGAATGGGAGAGTTACTCGGTCTATTAAAGGCTGGCCGAACTGTGTGTAGCCTTGTATCAAAGTTTCCTCGCGTGGAAGTTCAGGCATCTGCTCAGCCTATGACGAGATCAATACTTCGAATCGAGTTGACAATAACTCCCAATTTTGAATGGGATGATGAAATACATGGAGCGGCTGAAACATTCTGGGTAATTGCTGAAGACTGTGACGCAGAAGAAGTTCTTTTTCATGATCAAATTATCATACGAAAAATATTCGCACAGGCTGAGATGAAAGAGCACATCGTTGAGTTCACTGTCCCGATTACAGAGCCAATGCCACCAAATTACTTTGTCTCTGTAATATCTGATAGGTGGATGCATTCTGAGACAAAACTTGAAGTATCTTTTCAGAAGCTTTTATTACCAGAGAAATTTCCTCCGCATACCCAACTCTTGGATTTACAGCCCTTACCAGTCTCTGCCATAAAGACTGATGAATATCGCGAGCTTTATCCGAAATGGGAACGATTTAATAAGATACAGACTCAGACATTTAATTCTTTGTATTCCACTGATGAAAATGTTTTCGTCGGGGCACCTACTGGCAGTGGCAAGACAGTTTGTGCTGAATTCGCCCTGCTTCGTCATTGGTCAAATCCAGATGCTGGACGTGCAGTCTATATCGCTCCAATGCAAGAGCTGGTGGACCTTATATATCAAAATTGGCATAAAAGACTTAGTAATCTCTGTGGAGGGAAGCGAATTGTCAAACTTAGTGGCGAGACCACAGCTGATCTTAAACAGCTGGAGTATGGTGATTTGATTCTAGCAACACCAATTCAATGGGATGTTTTATCTCGTCAGTGGCAACGACGGAAAAATGTTCAAAATATCCAGCTCTTCGTTGCTGATGAGCTTCATATGCTCGGTGGGCAATCAGGCTTTGTTTACGAAATCATTGTTTCTCGGATGCTCTATATCCGCTCACAAACTCAGTTGCCCCTCCGATTTATTGGATTAAGCGTTTCTCTATCAAATGCCAGGGATATTGGCGAGTGGATTGATGTCAAAAAACACAACATCTATAACTTTAGCCCACATGTTCGCTCTGTTCCATTAGAACTTCATATACAATCATACACAAACCCTCATTTCCCTTCTTTGATGCTCGCCATGGCAAAACCTACTTATCAATCAATATTACGGATGTCTCCTGACAAGCCAGCCATTGTATTTGTGCCCAGTAGAAAGCAGTCCCGAGCTACCACACGGGATATACTCTCTGCGTGTGTCGTCAATGATGATGAAGATCGATTTTTGCACGCCGACGTTGAACAAATGAAGCCTTTACTCGAAAAGATCCGGGAAGAAGCACTGGCTGAAGCCCTTTCTCATGGCGTGGGATATTATCACGAGGCTCTCTGCTCAAGTGATAAACGTATTGTCAAGCATCTTTTTGACAATGGAGCAATTCAGGTATTAGTAGCTTCTCGTGATGTATGTTGGGAATTAGAATGTACAGCCTATTTAGTCATTGTGATGGGTACTCAATTTTATGAAGGTCGCGATCATCGATATGTAGATTACCCGCTCAGTGAAGTTCTACAGATGTATGGTAAAGCTTCACGCCCACTCGAAGATAAGAGCAGCAAAGGTGTTCTGATGGTACCATCGGTTAAGAGGGAATATTACAAAAAATTCCTCAATGAAGCTTTACCCATTGAGAGTCAATTACACGTCTACCTTCATGATGCCTTTGTGTCAGAGATTAGCACAAAAATGATAGAGTCTGCTGACGATGCTATCAACTGGTCTACATTCACATTTTTTTACCGACGCTTACTTGCAAATCCCAGTTACTATGGCCTGATTGATACTTCTCATGAGGGCCTTAGTGCCCACTTATCAGAACTAGTGGAAACAACATTAAAAGACCTATCTGAGTCAAAGATTATCGACCTTGATGAGGAAGATGACTCTATCACACCGCTCAACGCAGCTATGATAGCTGCTTACTACAATATTTCATATATCACCATACAGACTTTCCTTCTTTCTCTCAGTGGACGAACCAAACTCAAGGGCATTCTCGAAGTTATTACGTCGGCAACAGAGTTTGAATCGATACAGATTAGACGTCACGAAGAGAGATTACTTCAGCAGATTTACAACAGGCTTCCTGTGAAGATGGCTCAGCCTAGTTATGATTCTCCTCACTTCAAAGCCTTTGTCCTACTTCAAGCTCACTTTTCCAGAATGCAATTACCAATAGATCTCTCTAAGGATCAAGAAATTATATTATCTAAAGTACTAGGCTTATTAAGTGCTACTGTAGATATACTTTCCTCTGATGGACATCTCAACGCGATGAATGCGATGGAGATGTCCCAAATGGTCGTTCAGGCAATGTGGGACCATGATAGTCCCCTGAAGCAGATTCCAAACTTCGATTCAGAGATTATCAAAGTGGCTAATGAATTTGGGTATGTACCACCATAACACGATTTACTGATAGAAACTAACTTTAATTTCTCTTTTAGGATTAAAGATGTATTCGATTTTATGGAGGCGATGGATCCTGTTGAAAACCCAAATTATAATGCTCTCGTGAATAGACTTAACTTTTCGCAAGGCCAGCTAGCAAAAGCAGCTCACTTTACAAATTCCAAGTACCCAAATATAGAGCTTGAATTTGAGCTAGAAGATCCCGATAACATCACTGCTGGGAGTCCCTCATACATTAATATCAAGATTTCAAGAGATATTGAAGAAGATGAAAAGGAAAAAGTGGAAGTAGATACGACAGTGCATGCTCCTTTTTATCCTATTAACAAAATGGAAAACTGGTGGCTTGTCGTAGGCGAGGAAAGCTCGAAAACCCTGCTTGCTATAAAGCGAATCACTATCGGAAAATCATTAAGCTTAAAGCTTGAGTATATTGTGCCAAATCCTGGAGAACATCATTTAAAATTGTTCTTGATGAGCGATAGTTATATTGGTGTTGACCAAGACCCAAGCTTTTCCATAACCGCTGCAGAGGGTATGGACGAAGACGACGATGATGAGGGTCCTGAATAAGGTTCCATGACCAGGAGATTTATTGAGAAAGCTTTGTAAAAATAGAGAGAACCAAAAATGTAAAAATGGGACGGCGTTTTGGAAACTATTAAACTGAACATTGAAAGGGTCAATTTCTGAAATTTTATTAAGCCTCTATCATAGCATTTATTCTCTAGTTTCCCTCAACGGCTAGAGTAATGAACTCAATTACCGTACCAATAACTTCATTCGTGAAAAATATACCGACCTAGGGATTATCAGGATACTTTAGCACAGTGTAAAAGTAGTTATGTTATCTAGATATCACGTTCTGCGGATGTGTTGATGGATCTTGTTCTTTATTTACTAATAACATGTATCTAAGAGATTATATAAGTTGACGCGCTGCGCCACTGTATTACATAACATATGCACGTGATAACATTGCTCGCTTTATTCAAACAGCGATCTCTGGTCGGGATTTTACGTGATCAAGTTGCAGTGGTTGGCCTCCATGTTGCCTGGTCGCATTTCGTGGCGCGGTTTGCCATAAACATAGCCGTCAATCTAGAAAATGAGGAAGATGCTACTCACCTTCATAATGGATTACCCACCCCCACAAGCTCCTCCCAAATTACGGAATTTCAGGCACTTCGCGTATATGGTCACTTGCAGAAAGAGCTGCGGCGACTAATATGGGAAAGGTACAAGGTGGATTCCAGGTGGTAATAATTGTCAGTCATGCAAGATACTTCATGATTATTCTTGCATACCAGCCCCCTTTATATGGGACAACAATTTCACCATCTACAAAGTTTTACTTATTTTTTATTAGAATCTTGTATTAGTAGCACTCACTCCTCACTCCACTTCAGTTTACGGACTTTTTACGTTCCATTTCGCCGTATTCTTCCACGTGATAAATCAAAAAGTCTTGCGACTTCACGCTTCCCCATAAAACAATACAGGTCTCCAAAGAATAACTAAGAATATCCGCGCAGACACTTTGGCTAAAGAAGCCTGCGACTTAGAGACGAATGGATCTGAGGCGTCGATCGCGTGTACAACTAAATCATTAGAAGAAGGATACAATGAAGCCTTAGCTTCGTATTGGGACCTAAACGCGCCCAGAGTTATAAGGATCTCTAAATTAGGATGAGCTCACGCATCCCTCTAGATATTGTCCTGCTACCAAGACGCAGCTTGGGGAGTTTACTTACTGTCCGCTCTGAACACAGCGGGTTCGTAGTGTATCATCAGCGCTTTAATCCCAGCGAAACTGATCTATACTGCTCTTGCAGCCACAAAAAATCAAAAATCACCAGAGCATCCTTTCTCCTGGCGACTTACAATACGCGTGGGATATCGATCAAGGAGACCCGCAGGGCAATGCTTAACAGAGCATGTGAAATGGGCTCTCAGCACAAAAGACGGCATTCAAGCTTTCTACAAATAGATGCTGGCAAATAGACCGTATGACTAAATTTAGGTCTATATTTTATAAAAGGAAATCTTCCACAATTATGTTTCTCCTTTAGATCTTTCGTATTTGAGATTTTTGAGTTTTTCAGTGGGAAGCACCAAAGGCGGTCAGACCTCATTTCATTGATGTAGCTGGTGCTTGATGTATGCGCTGTAGTTATGCACACTTGTCTAGGGATTATAGATTCCTCATTAGTCCTAAAGAATTATCACTACATTAAGAGGGATCTATCCACCTTACCCAAATCGTGAGGACCACTCGACAAAGACTTGTGTGTCTCGTGGACGCGGTCCGGATTGTCGGAGCCCGATAGCTCTTGGAGATTTGTCGCTGGCGGATTGGTGATCTCTTGTTGTCTCAACATTGATTCGTCCGCACAGGATGAGATGGCGCGGAGAATCGGTGAGAACTTCATTACCTCTCTACTACTCTCTGCTGATGAATTTTACCAAGCCTTGGATACGCCATCATTAAACATAGCTCGTTGAGGCTAAACGTATCCTATTTTCCTCTAACGTTGCTTCTAATTATCCAGGAAAAATAGCCAAAAAATAATTTTAATCTCGTGACGTTATTGATTAACGGTTATGAGTTAGTATTGCAATTAAATACTAACCTGGCTTTATTTTAAGATGCTTTTTAATCCTTACTTCCTAGATCCTCCATACCCTGGGAAGGGCAACTGCCGTTGGTTACTGTAAGAGCAAGTACTGCTAGCGTCTTGATATGCCTCTGCCTTTCAACTCGTGTACATATCTTCGTAAACCTGTCCCTATAACTATTGGCGTTTAGTCATCTAGCTCAAAGGCGTAGACAAACTGAGCTTCCTCGTCAGATCAATCTCACATCAAGGACGTAGCTCCTAACACTATCTAGCTATTTATCGACATAAGGGAGCATCATAGCATGATCCTCGTATCTTTTAACGTCAAGAAAGCCTGTGGTTTAAAAAGAAAGTGCTTAGATCATCGTTTATTTGGTCTAACTTCAAATTCTCTGCAGTACTTTATTTGACGTAGATCTGTTTGTGTGCACTCAAATGATCGTCTAAACGACTCCTGTTGAGTATTAGTATACATTTACACGCTCTCAAAATGTTTCTCAAATGCTTGCCGAGACTTGCATATTCAGCAAGCAGGTTGTTTGGATTTCCTCACACTATTGTCGTTAGGTAAAGAGCTTGTGCCTTATTACTCCAATTAGCTCGTAGACTAATTTCTATAGTTCTCGTTATGATATTGTGGAAGAGCTTCGTCACGTCGGACTCGGGGGGCGCTGTGAAATTCTGAAGCTGAATGATCTTATCGTTGGCTTTCAATGTGAGTGATATTGAACGATAGTAAGTCAGTGTGACAAGCTGTAGTCTCAATTGATGTATTTCATGTTATGATGATTTTATATTACACATTTATAAACGCATTCTTCCTGTGTCAGTGAGTCTATTTTTTTCTTTACTGCTTCTAATTGATCAGCTAAAGCCTATCTTTAAACCCTGGTTGGAGGTAATCGAAGGGTGTTCAGACGTGAAAATTCTGCCTCGATTTATTGTGGCTGGTAGTGTGGTCGTTGATATAATCAGTGTCGAGCCTCCGGTGATTTCTGCCTGTAATTGTGCTACATTTAAGATACAGGCTTGTGCCTAAAATATATACGCTAGATATTTAACAAAGTAATCGATTAATGATATTATGACACTCATTTTATATCATTCATGTTTAGAAATTAAGGTTGTGTATTTCATGGATTCATTTGCAGACTCTGAGGAAATTTTTCCCCGCGCCGTAGTTTTATAGAAATCATACATAGTGTGACGAGAATTAAGACTAAGCTAGTCCCCGCTCGATACATAGAAGTTTATTGTAAAAGAGTAAGAGGCATTTTTTTTGTTTTCATATCGAAACTTGATCTCTTTTGAAGGCTTTCCAGGCAAGAAGGATAGAGAATTTTAAAGATATTCATCTCCGTCAGGGAATAAATTATTAATATTTTTATCTGTCATGTCATTTAAAATTTTATGTAAAAACTATTGTTGGCTAATATCATAGCGACCAATTAGCATCACTTTATTGCCAAAATCAAGCCTACATACCTTAAATGAGCCATGCCTATTAGCTAGAGAAGGATTGTCGTGAACAAACAAGAGCTTGATTCGCTGTAATAAGTGGCTCCTGAAATTTGGCCCTGCCGACTGCCGAAGAACTGCCTGTATTCGTGAGACCCGCTGTGTAAAAAACCTAACCTAGGTCACTGATTCCGAACCTTGAGTGCGGAAAGGAAAATAAATACTTCTTCTCATATTAGTACACGGCAACTATATTGGTACATTAACTATTCTGAGCATCCGTAGTTTCCTCGAGTTTGTTGCTGCTTTGATCAACAATTGCAGACTTATGTTTCCTTTTACGTTTCCTTTTTGTGGTTTCTTCGGTTTCTTCTGCAGGTTTTACATTGGAATCTGTAGAAGCGGAATTATTCGTTTCCATTGACGTCCCGGCTCTGATTTCGTTTACGTTCAGCCTCGACTTTGGCTTCTTAACAGCAAGGGGGTTTGGGCCCTTGGGACCTTTTACAGCTTTCTTCTTTTTGGAAATATCGGCGGAATTTTCCTCCTCACTCCTCTTTCTTTTGAGACTGCCGCTTCCTCTTTTCAAGCCAGACCGAAACTTTCCCTGTTCCTCTTTTACCCTGTTCTCTATAGATCTATCAGCCATTGGCTCCATAATCATGACGCTCCGATTGATGTAAATTAGTGGCACTCCCATAAGTAACCTCATGGCCTTTCTAACGTCCAAATTTTGACTTGCTACAACATATCGATGTTTATTGTCTCCACTCCCTTTAGGATCGACAACAGAAGCTATACACTCTTGAGCACTGAGAGGCTCAGTGTAATCGGACGGAAGGTGTCCGCATCGGCGGCGCTCATATGTTTTTGCTTTGTCGATAAGATAAGATACACCTGGCTCGGACCTAGAGGCATAGAGATGACGCATTGAGCATTGAGTAATCACTTTGCATATTAGTTTTGTCATTTGTTTCTTGCGTAGCTTACCATACTGGGCTTGACTTGTCCTTGAAGAGTACGTTCTAGTCCGCCGACAAGATCCATCTTGAACTTATCCGCATCTTTAATTATATCTGCATCGACTAAAAAATTATCAATATCTGCAATTCAACTCTATTCTCCAAGTTCAAACTCACGTAAGACTTGATAAGGTTCTCGAAATCCATAACTCAACCCATAATGCTGCATAAGCTTCCTGTACTGTTTTGATCGTTTTCCTCTCATGTTTAAAAAAGGCTGTCACGAGTTTAAGTTGTAAGAACAAAAAGGTAAATCTTGTTAAGCAACGCGTAGTGAGCCGGCATTAGTGGATCTCGTCTCATGTCAATCGTGATTTTCAAAGTAGTCTTATCGAAACAACGTCTCATTTTGGGATACAACTAGTACAACTTAACTTGCCCGGATTCTGGCGCCCCAGAAAAACATATGAATGCAAATCTTTATCGTCATGTTAAATTGGTCTGAAGGGAAATTTTATTCTACACACAGAGTGTTATTGAGCATCCCAGAACACATTGTGCCATAAAATCATGGATGAATCAAAATCTTAAATTGAATCTCAGGCTACTCAAATGTTGATATTTGCTCTAAATACTGTAACGTCGGTCTACCAGATTGTGCTGATGAAAACACAGAAGTGATGGTTTGTAGAAACACAACCATCTCGAGTAAATCTTACAATTGCGAAGCCTCTTCACTGCACTGATTTGATTTACTTCATCTAACTTAAATTCTAGTGAATGTGCGTACCAGAACCTTTACAGATGTCTACATAGTAGAAGGCGCCTATGTACTTCTCCAACATCCCGCAGCGATTACGCTGGTATCGTCAAGCTTTCCTGTATGTAGTTCAATTAGTTAAATCTTGTTACAGACCGACTAACTCGTGTGTTCGTATCTCCTTCACATGCCAGACCTTCTCCTGCAGCATGTTCCATAAATGGGCTCCCTGCGAATGGATCTAGAGATACAAGTCTTGCTGCAAACATAAGCGCAACATAATTCATACAGTCATCAGTTCCGCTGTATCTCTATATTCCAAGTTGGCTATACTTGCTATTTTCCCATTTTCAATACTTCTCAAGACAGTTTCGATTATTTCGTGCTCCCATAAGTTATCCATAACACCATCTGAAATTGCTAATACAACATCACCTTCTTTAATATCTATTATATTCATGTCAGCATTTTTTCGAGGGGTATCAGGGCTATTAGTCCCTAATTGTCGAAGACAGTCAAGCCAATGCCATTGTGGAATAGTCATGTAGATGAGCTTTAAACTATGAGGTCTAAGAGCTAGGACTTGTGAGTCTCCTTAGTTGATAACATACAGTATAGGTGTAGCTTGAGTTCTTGAATACTTGCAGGAATATCTATTGTGCACTTGGACTCCGGCTACTGTAGTTGTACCTAGTGTTTTGCCTAGTAGATAAAGTAAACCTGATACCGATGCATTAGCAGCAGATGAGGTGATACTACCGAGGCTAGGATGAAGTGTTAGGCGAGGTTTGGGTCTCACGTGCCTTGGTGTTTGTCCTGCTTGCTCTGTCCATGCACAGACCATACTGGAGTATAAACTGGCTTGGGAATTGTCTAGAATGTAAATAAGGAATATCATTTGAAATCATCTTACATTCAGCCTTACATCTTCAGACTTCTCTGTTTACCTAGATTCATATTCAATCTTAGCTCCCTCACAAGTGTGTATCCCTATATCATATACCTTAGTAAAACAGGTTATGAACCCGGCTCCAGCGTCTTAACGAAGCAGCCGAGACTATTCAGTCCTCGACGGACGTCGAGTTTCACGTCACAAAAGGGCAAGCTTCCACCATCTTGGTTCCTGGGATGAAGCACATACCATGGCTTACCCTAGAGGGATCTTAAAGCCCTAAATTAGAATAACGGATATATATCCCTCGTGACTTTGATGTCCACCTTGCGTGTGGTTGATGGCCATAGGGCTCATCAATCTCCGCCACACAATTCTGCAATGGCGGCCCATGAGACCGGCGAGGATGCTAACCCCAACGACGACTCCAAGCGCTGCAAGCATTATTAGAAGAACAAGGAATGCCAGAAGCAACACCCTGAGCTTGCAGTCGGTCCTAAAGGCCAAAGGTAATTGGCTCGGAAAGCCATTGGGAGGTAGGAAGGGGAAGGCTAAAGCGGTGAGTAAGCTGGAATGTCACAATTGAGATCTTCGCGTGACTTCGCAGGGGCTGATTAAAGTCTGAAGGTTCTGAATGACTAAAGTAAATTCGAAAGGGTCAAGTAATGACAAAGAACAAAGCGTATAGCCTCTGGAGTACAATGTAGAGCTATAATACATACACTCTGAAGAGTCTGATGTGTAAATGAAACGTCAAATATTCGCAGTCGTATCCCTAAGTAAATACGAACGTCTGACCGTATCTAAACACTCGTACCCGAACACGAGATAAAAACTCAAAAATCTCCGAAAACTCCGAATGGCGAATACGGAGTTTGTGACATAGAGACTGACGATGACTCCGATTCTGACGAGGCCGGAGCTACAGTTGCCACTGCCTCGATTAGCAATCTACACCTTACAATCTATGATACCGGTGTGGATTCAATTGTCGAGAACAAGTGACGTAACCATATCGATCTTCGCTAATGTATTATTAGTAAGCACATAACAGAATATAAGATCTCAGGAGTTAAGTAGGTTAGATAGTGGAATCAACAAATTTTTATCATACTTTGTGAGAATGCCATTTCACCCTTATCAATATGACGCGTTGGACAAACTAATATCAGCACATCAATTATTGTCTGTTTGTAGTAAACACACATCTATGTTGTGTTTCGGACTATCCCTTG
>JAATOF010001321.1:0-19487 GCA_013170925.1 Podosphaera leucotricha | reverse complement strand
TCTTAGGAAATATCCTACTCCAACTGAATATTGATTATCGTTAAGCTCTGATCTAGTTATAAGCGATATAACTTTTATCAGGTACTTCGACTTACATCCTACAATTGTCTTAGACTTGGATAGTGTTAAATCTCGGTACAAGGCTGGCATGATTATGCATGTAACCCTGGAGGTTATTAATGCAAGGGCCTCGACATGCGACCTGATGAGTGGTAACGTCAAGTCATATATCTAACTGCAATTCTCCGTAACTGTTTACATGTTAACATCTAAAATTTAAAATTTGTACTGTTATTGTTTGCGTCTGCGGGTGAATTTTGTCAATATTGGTATTTATCATGTACATGTATTCTGTTCGATATGTAAAATTAGATGACATATATTTTGTTTGTAAGACGGGATGGGGAAATTACTTAATTGGATAGAAGGCCATCGACGAGAGAACGAGCGAACTTGTACTTAAGAACAGGTTAGGTCCTTCGGGACGGGCAATCAATTCTTTTCTTCTCTTGCAAACTGATCTAAGTTCGATCCGTTCTACAGATGTACTATATATAAATGGAGGGGAAAAAAATATACCTACCTCGTCATCAACCCCATCATTACATCAATTCACATGAGGGCAGCTTCCTCCGCTTATATCGCTACGTTTGAGAAAGAGAAACTATTAGTAGGCTAAAAGCCTTACTCTCCATCCATGGCTTGATTGCTCGGACCATGTTTCATCACCTGATATGAAATAATCTATATTTTTTGGCTTTAATTCTCAGCTGTACGGAAATAATTTATACAGTGCCTATAACGAGGATGTTGTCTAAGGAATATATAAAATAGAAAAAGCCATCCACTGGTTTGAAGGTTCTATCCTGACCTACCAAAAGGTCTTCCGACTAATGAGACTGAAAAGATGCTTGCCAAAGCTCCTTTGAATGGTCTTGCTAGTATATTCTCGTCTGGTTGATTGTGAGTCAAACTCTGATGATGATCAAGTGACTAATTTACCTCAATATTTAGATCCAGTTCAGATATTTTTATTATGAACTGCCAGAAAACATGACTTCAAAAAGCATCATCACTTTCTCCGAACTCGAGATGCCATAAATTTTTCGCTGATAGTAAATGTTTGAACAAGAAGCTTGATCGAGATAAGGAATCGGTTGAGTGCCAGTTTATCAAGCTTAAAAAACTTTCTAACTCTCTTCTTTATTTCAATATATAACATGAACCAAAAAGCAGTTGATAATATACTTCAAATAGACCAAGATAGACCAATCTTCCAAAAGGGATATCAATCTCTATGAAAATCAGCAAGGCAATTTTCTGCAAGGAATTCGGGGTTTAAAATCCCAGACTTTGACGTTAGCACTCCAGCATAGAGCAATCATCCACTATCAGCAACTCCGGAATGCCCGTCGCAAATGAAATATTCGTCATAATATATGATATTCAATCTTGGTTGAGACTGGATATGTATTAAGCATTAGATGCGGATCAACACTGATCTAGATCATTTTGGATCACTGACTTCGATCAAGAGGATGACCATGATTATATTTAATTATTAAATTTAAGCAGTGCTATCCAAAATATCTTAAAAATTCACAAACGAATTGATGTGACAATACAATTATTATTCATTTTCAAAATCGATACAAAGTACTAAGATATTTGCTGCCTGTTTCTTTGGAGCAAAAAATGGTAATGATAAGTATTGTATATCGCACAAGTGGGAGTGCACATTGGTTTTTATAGCAGGTCGGTGTCCCGCACAAGAAGCGAAGCGACCAGAAGGGAAAGAAATTGCAATTGTAGTTTTAGACCGCAGAAATATTAGGCCTCGAGTGATAATGATAAATCCCGTTAATTATTATTTATTCTAAATAGATTGACGTCCAAGATAAATACCACGATCTACTTGGGGTACATGTCTCAACGACCCACGGATTTCCTCGCATTTCCGTTCCATACATGTAGACAAGTAACAGTATTTAGACGGACGGCCTTTGAGAAAAAGCCTAACCCAGAGTCGTATCAACGATTACCTCCCAGGATACCTTGTTCCAAATGCCTATGCTAGCTATACTATATATATGTTTAATCACTGTTATGTATCTCAGGCGTTAGTTTGCATACAAAATTGAAGAGGAAAATGCGACATTTCTAGGATGAGAGAGGGAGCGCGACCCGCTCACAAAATAATCCTGTCGGCTGCACGATCTAGCTCCCTTATCCTTGTCCAAAAATATTCTGAGAGGACAGATACATGTTGCGTTTGTAATCACAGTCCTTAATCATTTATTTGTATCAATCCTATTTTATTTTCGAAAGGAGATATGATGGATTTATTACAGGTATGATGTTATTTTATTTTCCAGTGCGTGTGCTAACATGGCCAGTCTCTTGCCGGGTCTTTAGACCAGCCTTTCTTTCCTTGGAAGAAGCTTATAATTGTGTTTTCGGCTGCCCAGTACCTCCTCGAAGGCTTCCTATCCTTACGCCAGTACAAAGTATTGAAACAAACGCGCCCACCAAAGGTTCTAGAGAACGAAGTCTCCCAGGAAGTCTTCGACAAAAGTCAGGTTTGAGTCTCTCGTCCAGAATACGAAGAACTAGTACTGAGTTTAATCAGGCATATGGTCGTGCAAAAGCCAAATTCGGATTCTATAGTGGTTTGTACAGTCAGTTGCAGAATGCGGCTTTTATCTATTACGACGCCCTACCAAAGTTATGGACTTTGACTGGCTCCTGGCTCATTAGATTCGCGCCGGCGCGATTTTCGGGAGAGATTTCCCAGTCCATAATTTTTGTCCTTCTCTTCTTGGTCATTCAGCAGGTACTATCTTTGCCAACGGCTATATACAATACTTTTGTTTTGGAAGAGAAATTCGGATTCAACAAGCAATCTTTAAAGCTATTCTTCATCGACATGCTAAAGGGTCAAATGCTGGCGTTTATCCTTACCCCTCCAATACTTGCCGGCTTTTTGAGTATAATTCAGAAAACTGGGAACAATTTTTTTTATTATCTCTGGCTATTTGGCGCTGTATTGCAAGTTTTCATGATCACTATTTATCCTGTTGCTATACTTCCCCTCTTCAATAAACTTTCACAGTTAAAACCTGGAGATCTTAAGTCGGGGGTTGAAGACCTGGCCCGAAGATTGAAATTTCCACTCCACGAGCTTTACGTGATTGATGGCAGCAAGAGAAGTGCTCACAGTAACGCTTACTTTTTTGGTATGCCCTGGAAGAAGCATATTGTAATATATGATACCTTAATTGAAAAGAGTGACACTCAAGAGGTCGTGGCCGTGCTTGCTCACGAACTTGGTCATTGGAAATTAGGCCACACAACTAAACTCTTTGGGATCTCACAGGTAAGCAAATACGTCATAAGAGTTTTTGTAAAGCACTAAAAATCAAAGGCTCATTTTTTCTACATTTTCGCTCTTTTTTCGGTATTTATCAATAACAAATCACTTTATCAATCTTTCGGGTTTCACCACGAATTTCCGATCATTATTGGGTTCATATTATTTTCCGATATCCTTTCCCCAATGGATATGATTATCAAACTCTTGATGAATATTTTAACACGTCGATACGAATTTCAAGCCGACAACTTCGCCCAAGGGCTAGGATATTCTACCGCACTTGCTAGCTCCCTAATAAAGCTCCAGATCCAGAACCTTAGTACTATGGACGCAGATTGGATGTACGCCACCTATCATTTCTCCCATCCAATTCTACCGGAAAGATTAGCTGCCCTTGGCTGGTTCGGTGATAAAAAGGTTAGCGAGCATGACACGAAAGATGAAAAGGTTGTACAGGCCAGCGGCCGGGAACTTTAAAAATATGAATTTTAGTAAGCTTCAGAAAGTCTATGTATGTGAAAAACTCTCAAATTCTTGTCTACGAAATAACGTTACGCACTCTGGGACGCATTTTTCTATAACTAACACGATAAGATTTCTCTAGATGACTCGATAAGACCCTAAATAAAAACTTCAAAATGTGTCTTCGTTCTAAGTGAGAAGCGTCTTGCAAGAATAAAGACGAGTTATTCATAATATAAAAGCCAGTTCGACTAAAATGAAATGATGACTTAATCCTATTAGACTGTAAATATCTTAGGACTCTATGATCAACTACTGCAGAGGCTTCACAGTAGACCGAACGAACTAAATTGAGATTTGTCGCTCTGCTTTTTTCTTATCTTTCAAGCCATTATACTCAAGTAACTTAATGCATTTAATTATTTGCTTGAATACGACCTGGTCGACCTACATAGACAGACGGATCTAAGTAATCGAAGGTAACCTTCGATAAATTGCTTAGATTTAACGCATCTTCTAATGAATGAAAACGTCCTACAGGAGGCTTGTTAAAGAAGCTTAGTGTTTGAATAATTAGAACTCACGTAGAGAACTGTTATCTGAGTTGATTTTATCTCTTGCTTAATACCAAAGAAACCATTTATACAGGATATCAACTATTACGTAAATATTAACGTGATAACATCTGTAAATCCAAACTCCGATACACCGACATTAACACATGTACAATTACCATAATTGGGTCGGATGGTGTAGTGGTGCATCGTCCAGGCCGGTCTCCCTCAATTTGAGACAGAAAAAAGCTGGTTCGAATCCAGCAAGACCCACAAGTCACATTTCTCACAGTGTCGCTGTATTCGTAGAGTGACGAAGGCATACTCAGATAACTAGGTGTATTCACGGAAGAGGTTACATGTCGAAAGGCGTTAACTTCGAATGGTATCTGCAAATGAAATCTGAGTATGAGTGTTCCAACGTCAAATTGAGTCATTCTACGTAACATGAGACTTCCGTCGTCATTAGTGTCATGGCCTTAAGGCTGCATATACGAAAATGATGTAAAAAAACAAATAAAATAAAATATATTAGCATAATTGTTCAGACTGCTTTAGTAATTCTTGATTGGCGCTATGCCTTCTGAAGGGAATTAATTGTCCCAATGCAAAATATTAATTGATATCGACACCCTTCCAACCTAAAATCAAACAAATTTCATCGACTTTATCAAGGCAAAACTCCACAATACCGGGATGAATTCTTCTCCCACTAAAGTAATTTTATGGAGAATTCATAATTATTCTTTAGTCGATACGTTGCGTCTCGCTTACTATACAGCGAAAGTCTTCGATTTATTCATCATGAAAGCACTCCAGAACAAAAGGCGGTAAAAAAGTGTGATCGATTTGTTACCATTCTTAGTGATCTTTCAACGTACGTCTCAATGTCAATTCGATCTAGGCATCGTTGAGTTGCGCGCCGATGAAGTTGATTTGCATTGGCCGATATCGGATAGATACAAGTGTCGACGTCGAATCAAGTCATGAACTTGATAACCTATGCCTAGCTTGCAGAGAAAGACCTTGCCTAGCTTTCTAGACTTTTTAAAATTCTCATTTCATAGCTTAGAAGGTGAATACAAGATGATAAAAAAAAGTGTCAACGTCTGTCGGATAGTCTGGTTTTTCTGCATTGCCCTTACTAACAGAGGGAATGAATGGACGATACATGTACACACTCGCTGGTAAGAAATTCAAGCTATACATGTCGGCAACTCATCAGGGTGTTATCCTTTGGTAAGACAAGAAGCCCAGGGGCAGTTGGTAGAGGGGCAAGCCGTATCTGACGAGGCTGTAAAAATAAACGTGTAAATTTGCGTATCGTATGCTACCAGTAGTTTGATAAGGTGAAGCAAGTCATTGCAAACTGGGTCTATGTGTTCTAATACTTTATATTATATTTTTGATACTGTACTAATTCATATCACTTCATGTATTTTTTTACCCGAGCTATATCCGGAAGTTCTGATAGCCTAAGACGTTGCTTGCTCAGGGAGGGCTTATTTTGAAGACGTCTCGACGTTGCTGAATCTATTTCCTTATCCTCTAGCCATTGTCAATATCGGATCAGTTTTTATGGGAAACCGAGGCAGACGACGACATACTACAATTTCTTTAGACAATTCTCTGTATCTTTTTTGGTTTGGTAGGATCCTTGCAATTTTGGTTCTATTCCATTCAACTCCAACCGAGGAGCCAACAATTCCCCCCGTAGCCCCGCTTCAACGCGTCGCAAATTGTGAATAGAAATGGAGAAATTGGACGACCCTGTTGTCGGTCCACCGGAGGGATCCAGGCGCGCGTTTGGAAGAAGGTAAGGTTTGGATTCGCAGGAGGTAAGATATGTCGATAAGTAGGCGAGAGCTGTAGCCTGGTCTACGGGCACTGTGGTGATCGTGCGGTGAGGAGGGAAGGCGGACATGGTGGAGATTGTGATAACGAATCTTCAAAAATCATGGAGCATAGTTATCTTGCCAGTTCCTGGAGAATTATCAGACTGAAGAATGCCATAAAATTTATGGGTTGACTGCGGCCGCGATTTAGTGCGTTGCGTTGAAATCCCCCCAGGGCTAATAATAGCCTCTCCTAAGTAATTTAAGCCATATTTTTATGTAAGCAGCCTGGTGGCTATCACACACTCGAAAATCATTTTACATTCGTCACCACATATATGGCCAAGTGCCATGTGTGGAAGGGTCTTACTGGACTTGAATCAGCTTCCTCCTGTCTCAAGTGAGGCATTTGCCTCGGATACCCAGGCTCTAAATAGGAGCAAGGCCTGGACGGTGAATCACCAACATCTAACCCCAATACAGATTCCTGCCGGTTTATTCAGTGAGATTTTTAAGATTCTCGAGTGGCAAATTCAATGACAAGTTAGCTTCTTATTCATCAGTAAACTCCGCGATTAGTGCTTTTTCTACTGAAGTGAGCATCGTAGTCGTATAAAACTGTTAAATATCTGTAGAGGTCAGCAAGATCGAAATGCTTGGCACTCATATTTTCGCATGGCCCGAACAATGCATCTTTGGATTACTGCTGACTCGAATCAGGCGCAGGTTGGACCTGGAAGGATTTGGAAACGTACGAGGTCTACAAGTAATTCAAAGTCAGACTCTGTTGACGTTGAGATCAACTTGGTAAGTGAATTCATAAATAATTTCTCATAGTTATTCCTAAATGTAAATTCATCTATGTGAGTTCAAGGGCAATCTTACAGTTGTAAACGGTGACTCGGGGTAATCAAGAGTTGAGGATGACTAATTTTGAGTTAGAGGTGACGGCTCTTCTCATTTCTCGATAAGGTAATGGCCGGAATTTCGACATCCCACAAAATTGATCAAGTTTACGATCTAGATGCTCAACACCGTAACTACAATAAAACTTAAATAATTTTGAGAATATACGAGTGTCCAGATTTAAAACAATTAGGGTTTACCAGGTGATATGCCACCGCTTACTAGCGCCCTTCGAGCTCTTGGTATATTTTTAAGATCCCCTCTTCATTCCAAAGCTCCCCTGGCAGTGTCTTCAGCAGCTCGCTTGCAAAGGTATATATTATGATTCCCCCATCAAAGAGTATATCCTAATTCTTGCAGGAAAGTAACCACCTTCCACGGTCCCTCAAGGCCCAGAATTCTCGCGTCATCCACGTTGCAACTCCTGAACGCTCCCTCATCTCTGGACTCCAAGATCTTAGATCTTGCTCCTGTTATCAGCACACATCCAGCCCTAAGCGCCACCCAAATTCGCTGTGGACCACGAGATACTTTCAGTCCAAGTCATTTTGTTCGGAAACGCCGGCATGGGTTCTTGAGTCGGATCAGAACTAGAAAAGGACGGATGACGCTAGCGAGAAGAAAAGCAAAGAAAAGAACTACCTTAAGTCACTAGAATATCAGTTGTATTTCCTTTAAGAAGATCATCCCATTGGCCGCAGGATCTCATTATGTCACCCATAACACTCTTGCTTCTTTGACTGAGCCATTTATGACGGAAAAGTTGATGATAGAGGACGAGTCTCAGAGTATCTCCTCAGCTATAAAGCATCTAATATGTGTCCTAAATTCGCAGGAAAACAGCCCTCGGATCTAGATTTTCATCATCCCGCCGATGGAACTCATCACTACATTTAAATAAATTATAATATTCTCTATCGATGCATGAAAAATAGACTAGAAGCAGCCAAGACTTTTAAAGCAGAACGATAATAGATGAACTAAGAAATCTTATCTTAAATAATGCTGTCGATCTATTTCTAGGATGGCTGAGTCATTTAAGAATAATTAAGATTCAGAACACTAGCAACTCTCGAGCTGTATTTTCTAAGAGACACAGAATGCACAAGGATAAATCAGACAAAAGATGACGAAGGGGTTTAATTTGCCAGAGTAAATAAACTATTAGCTTTGAGCTTTTCCTTTGCTCAAAGCTTACTGGTCTTCAAATCTGATCTCTAGCCTGATCAAAATTAATATTTTATGAAATAATACTTATAAATTACTATCTATTCTAGAGTAAAGCTTCTGCTGCGTTATTGACATATAAAGTAAAATTATCTGGAATAAAAAAGTACAAACTTTTCATCTGACAACAATCTTTAAACCAGGACAGGAACTGAAATTCACGTGTTTTGTCTAAATGTTTTACCCGAAGGTTATAATTACAATTATGGTAGATCTCTATCGTTACGATATCTGTGAACGTCAGAGTTTATCATACTGCTTTGCTTTGCGAATCAATACCCGTTGTAACGGCGAAATTTGACTCTATCTTTTTCTCCAGGTCGTATTGGGCCAATCAGGCGCAGGTTCAATAGAAAATCATTATATTTCAAAATCACAAAAAAACACTATTAACTTCGATGTTTTATCAGCGGCCGCTATAGCCTCGAAAATCGATAGCAATTCTCAATTCCACAGAGTTTGGATGTCTATTTCTCTGATAAGAATTTGCAAGTTCTTGTGGGCTTGAGCAAACTGTAGGGGCGTTTTCTATTTCATCTATGATCCACATACGTATACTTTCTTGAAATGCATTTACATCAACAGGGTCTCTTGATGATATGAAAAAAGCTCTCGAATTTTCTAATGTTGCTGCTCCTACAAAGATTTCATCAAATATGCATTTATGATGAATATTTTTTCTAAGCAGATCCCGAGGATAGGAAGGGAAAATAAATCTCTAATACTCCGATTTCAACTTTCAGACGACAACCAAGGTCAAAAGCAGATCACAGCGAATATTCAGAGTCTAATCCTATCCATATTGAAGTTCTAACTATCGGGAGCCCATGATTTCCATTTCGATCTATAAAGTTCATGATCATGGTCTGTGTTTACAGTTCAATTGTAATTGATAGATCAAATCCAAAAAATGCAGCTAATTTTCTAAATCTAAGGATGGAAGGTAAAGAACACTTCTACTTAATAATTACAAGGTCTTGGTCTTCGTTAACTAATATCCACAGGCTCTGTCTATTCTCGTCAACTAATCCCCTCGCGATTACAGGGCCTCAGCGCGCTCAAGGATTCTTTGCACTTTACTGGAAGGTAAATACAGGACACATCCAAAAAAATGGCTGACAATTTAGCGACAATTTACCTAAAACATGGTAGCGCAACAACGGCAGTTAAGAATGATTTAAAATTTTGTATAAGAGAAATTAGTATTTCTTGGCTTACTGTATATAATTTGAAGGTTTCAGCTCTCCTGGAGAAAAAGTTGTGATCAGAAGATGACGAATCAGCCAGCTATTTCTTTTGCAATCATTTTGTCACCAGCAGCTCGACACGTCTCTACGTTAGTAACAAGAGGTAGCAGTGTAAGTATCATTGCTCAAACAGTTAGAAATGTTTTAGGAGAGGCAGAACTCAAGGTTGAAAGAAGGCCAAAAAACTAGCCTAGAGTTTGCGATGACAGAGACCGACTGTATTTCATAATCAACTGTCAAAGACGGGAAGAAAGTGGTTTGGTCCTATAAGACTAAAATTAATCGTATTGATAGTGATAGAAGACCCTACACATGGCGAATAGATAACCCAGTCCTCCAAGAGCGGGATGCGACCGGTGCGTTCAGGTTAAGAGAAAAAAATATTACGACCTGGGCTTGTATGAGCTGGGCTAGACCAGGAGTTATGGTTCAGGTAAAGAGGAGAATGGAAACGAAGCAACTTATCAATAGATTAGGTAAGATGTGACGCGTAGTATCGAGACGACATGTTTTCGTAGAGCACCTCTAAAAGAAGTCGGGCAACTATGGGAATGAGCTTTGAGAGTGGCCCTGTATACCAACTTCTTTTCGTAGGGCTTTGATTGAATCGATTGCGAGGTGAATTGAAGCGTGCATTAGCTCCTGAGGGTAGGAACACGAGATACTGATGGCAGATCGATCAATTCGTTATCTTCTCCTAATCACAACTTTTTTGTAGCAGAGTTCAAGTCTTCACATTCTGTGCAGTAAACTAAGAGATACTAAATTACACGTAGACAGGATTTCAAGTAATTCGAAATTTCTGTCGCACTACCAGCTTTGAAGTAAACTATTGCTGATTTGTCAGTAATTTTTGCGTAGTGTATGTATTCAGAGCATGCATTTTGGAAGAAATGCACATCGTACGACAGTTTTAGTCTTATATAGAATGCAATGAAGAGGAAAAAAAACTCTCTCTCAGTTAATGGTCGTAATTTATGATCATCACGCACGTATTGAGCCACGCGAAAGATCCCTACAGCATTGGCGCAGACAGTATTCTTCACGGATTGATCCCGTAAAGGCTTGCCCCAAATGGGCTAGAGGGAAAGTAGACGTGTGGCGAAAGGCGAAGGATGAATCTTTTGAGAATATGATGAATAGACAAGATGTCGGGAGAGAAGTTGTTAAAAAAGACAGCTTGAATAGATTTCGGCGTTCGATTGGATTCAAATCGAACGGTTTAGATGGCCAATTCATTCCGATGATGCCTTTTTAGCTACCAGTTCTTTGTTGCTCCTGAGTGGTGTTTCAGGTCGTTGTCTCGGTGAAAAAAAATCGGTTCTAGAAAATCAAAGATTATGTGCGACTTTTTTGACAGTTAGCATCGCAAATACTCAGAATGCCTTAAGTCTATACCAAGTCCATCCTATTAATTCCATGACCCATGATCCATCACACCGATGCCAAACAAAAACATGCATCCCAAATTATCATTCTACCGCTCTCAAACTTTGGCGTTTCTTCAAATACTCCCGTAAACTAGCTTCTTTGACAACCTTTAGACCAGGCATCCGAGATACTGTCACTTTTTTAATCATTAGAATTTATTCCTCCCTACAAGGTAACCCTTTTTGGTTTTTGAGAGCCCAATGTTCGTGATATAAATCTCCTTATAACCGAGCTTTTTGATACGTCCTAGACGGCTCTGATCCTTTCACTCTTCTGTCAGTAATCAGCTATTGTTCTCTATGATCTCAGACAACAGCTCATATCAAACTTTTCTAAGCTCCCGTCAACCTTACTGCCATTTTTGTTCTACCTAGACCGCTAATAAGCGAGAGCCCGATTATCTCAACACGTTCACTTCGATAGTTGTCCCTGCACAGGCTCTGGTAGATGATTCGATGCTTTCTTCCCATGCCGCGCGCCATGTCAAATCTATATGAGCCTAGAATTTCTCTTTCATACGCTTCCGTTATGCTTTCGTTGAACGAGGTAATTAATGGAAGGTATCGGACCCTGTAAAAGCTCTTTCGTCGTGGAAAAATCAGAAAATGATTTCGTATGGTTGCACAAGGTTGCTCCGCTCATTTCAATTTGTATATAGACCATTAGATATAATTTTTCACCTCTTTCAAGGCTGTGCTGGTTATGGCAGGTTCAAACTCGAGGAAGATGTATAATAGTTTAGAAATGACGAGACGACTACAAACAGTACAATTAGTGATCATTTTATATAAAAGATATCTTAGTTGAAGGAAGGTGACTTAGAATTATATTAAATTTAACAGCATAGATTATGATCGAGTTGTAACAAGATTTATCCAACATGGCAGTCTAATTGCGCATTTCTGGAGGCAACTGTAATTTTAAGTTATTGGACAAAGATCATACAATACACAGCAAAACTCCTTACTTACACAGCCGATACATTAAGCCAATAGACCGCCACAGACTTGTGATTTTTATATGTAAAAGCAACTTCGTTGAAGTGACAAAATTCATCAGCACCGAGCAGAAAAATGATACCCTTGATGGAAATTGAAGAACCAAAAAAACCGACCTGATATCCAGGAATGTTCAATTTTTTAATGAATAATTACTTTATCATTGCTCTGAAGTTTGGTAACGTAAAGTTATGCCGTGAAAGATTTAGGGGATGGTATTTCAAAAATTTGGTTGTTAAATCTCGAGAGTGAAAATCAAGGCTAGGTGTATAATATATTAAGATATTTGGAATAACCACTGGGCTTGTTGATCAACTAAGCGTCAAGTATCACGTCTTATATGCTTGTCGGATATATAAAAAATAATCAAAAACAAATCAAAAAAAAAGTACAAACCGTATTTGAGCCCCCTCGTGTATGTGCTGTCGGCAATATTAATCAACCTTTCCGTCTGGAGATATAAAGGTGGGCATATGAGGAGTAGATAAGGAGCTCCAGTCATGATTAGGACTCAGAGAAGAATACGAATGGGAGGACCTTGTATTGATATTAGTGTTTGACGCCATTCACAGCAGGTGCTCTATTATTTGGGAGGGCAGGTGGAGGCACTGGTCCAAACGTTCTCAATCCATCAAGATGTATCTCATCTTCGGTATCCTCGTTATAATCACCCTCACTACCAGCATCTGCCCCCTCTTCTTCTTCTTCATCTCCTTCATCTTCATACTCATAGTCACTTTCAGTACCCTCTAGATCTCCTTCTGCATAATCACCTTCAGCGCTTTCCTCGGCCATGTTTGTTATACCTCCAGCTACTCCACGGCCTTGTTTCTGCATCTGGTTAATAATACTAGTAAGCTTCTCGTTTTTTCTTCGTAAAACCTGAAGATCTTGATTTATTTTTGTCCTCTCCTCGGCCATCTTCAGGATATTCTGGTTTGTAAGATCATGCTTCCGAGTCAGATTAGTATTTTCTTTTTCAAGGCGTTTGGTTTTTTTGGACATCTCTTCCATCTCCTTTCGGAAAGTTAAGAATAAGTCATTGCTGTTATTGAGAGTATCCTCAACCTAATAAGTAGATTAGCCATTAAATTCGTGAACGTGATTAAAAAGTTCAGTATTGGAGTTTGTTTTAGATGTAAAAGAAAATACTTACCTGTTTAAATTTCTCTACGTAAATGTTCAGCTGATTCCTCAGTTCACTTTCTGTTTTTGAAAAGGTTAAGACCTGAGAATTTAATGCTCGAGACCTTGCGATTTCCGCTTCAGCCAACTTTTTTTCCCGGTCGTAACGACCCATGCTAACCTGAACTTCTAATTCTTTAGTGCGTAAGAGTGAGTGAAAATGTAATTCTCGAAGCTCGTATTGCTCTATAAGTGACTTAAATCGTTGCCGGAAGCTAAAATAAGTTAGCTAAGGAATAGTCACCCTTGATGGAAGCATACAGTTCGTCGACTTCAACCTGAACTATTTGATTTTGAGGGTTTTCTTTCGCGTCCTGCATTCCTTCCAGTTGCCAAAGGACCTGTTTGAATTTGTTATCCCATGCTATATGATTGTCTTTTTCGGCATCTTGTAAAGTCTTATTCTCGGCCTAAGACAGTTTCAGCACCTGGGATCACCAATGACGCCTCACATTTGTGACGGACCTTAAGACGATTGTTATCTTTTTGTAACTCTCGACAAAGTTTTTCTAACTTTTCCTTTATTGTGGTTGTCTTGCTTAGATCGCTCCGACCATGGTCTCTCTCTTTTTGTAGCATATCAGCTCGTTTCTTGTTCTTTTGGTTCTCTCTTTCTAGGCGTTTCATCTGGGAGAGGAGTTCGGTATATCGTCGATGAATTGTTTCCATCTTTTGAAGGGGGTCCATTTTCGCTGTCGCATTGTTTAATTCGCGGGTCTGTTTCTTGACTTCCCGTTCTAGCAAGAATACAATTGTCAGCTCATATTTTTCGATCCACGTTTCGGAGTCTCAAAACCTGAGCCATATTTGAATTGCGCTGACTCCGACTCTAGCAGAGTAAAATGCAGATATATGATGTCTGGATCAAGACTAGACAAAAATAATCTTCATCTGAGTTGCGAATTGGCTAGCATCGGTCCGATACAATAGCTTTCAATAATGCGCGACGCAAGAGGGGCTACCGACCAATTTCAGCCTCTTGTTCCTTGTCTCCAGCAGCATCAGATTCGAGCTGTGATATCTTTGCAGCGATAAGATTCGAAGCTTCGTTTGGATCTGTTATTTTCTTCTGCTTTCCTTTCTTTGCCATGCTGAGTGACCCCGACTGGGAGCCGCTTGCGTCATGATGATGATGGTGTCCGTTTGTGAACGTAGGCTCAGTGTGACTACTATTCGAGGGTATTGACGGGGTTCGGGAAGAGAAGTTGTGGGTCGAATTGATAGCAGTAGACATTTTTTGCCTTTAATTATCGAGATTACTCAAGCCAGGTGTGGCAGACCCAGCAATGAGTCAACGGCAGATAATTTCGGCGCTGTGGTAAGGTGAAGTTACTTGGTATTTGGCGCATCTGTATCACAGTTTAGTTTGTTGAAAAGGTCCTTCCCAATACCGCGTCTGAGGCCTTAGTGTCGATTTCAGAAGGTTACTTCTTCATCCCAGAGTCGCTTGAATATCCGAAGTTCAAGGTTATCAAGATAGTACAAATTTTATAATGGATCATTTGTGGTCGTGTTTATAGAACTAGAATTGTGCCGTTCAATGTGAGATAAGAATACCGGACCTGATTGTTGCAATTTTAAGAAAGACTAAAGTATTTACCGTTTATGATTCATGATTGGTTCGTCTTAGCTTAAAAGTGGACTACTCAAATAAACTATATAAACTTAACGAACATTTTCAGTGTCATTCGAACTAGGCATCATTTAAGCCATACCTTCACGGTTTATTCAAGATGCTTCGAAAAGCATCCAGAGGACTGGCCAGTAAGACACTAACGGATCTCTCACTTTACCCTAAGCCTGGGGAGAAAGTTCATGGATTCACACTCCTTCGTACAAAGGTTGTACCCGAACTGGAGTTAGCTGCTCTACACTTGCAACATGATAAGACAGGAGCAGAATACATCCATATAGCTAGAGATGACAAAAATAATGTTTTTTCTATTGGCTTCAAAACAAATCCTCCAGACGACACCGGAGTGCCCCATATCTTAGAGCACACTACATTGTGTGGAAGTCAGAAGTTGGTAATCTTCAACTACAAATCCTTAGTTAACGACCTCCTAGGTATCCCATACGTGATCCGTTCTTTAAAATGCTCCCGCGTACTCTCTCGAATTTCATGAACGCTATGACTGCCTCAGATCACACTTATTACCCTTTCGCCACAACTAATCGACAAGATTACAAGAATTTGATGTCAGTCTATTTAGATGCGACTCTTCATCCGTTACTTAGAAAGACAGATTTTATCCAAGAAGGATGGCGCATAGGCCCTGAAAATATTAATCTGACAAAAGTCGAAGACTTGGCTCGTTCAGAGGACAACAATCTAGTTTTTAAGGGTGTAGTCTACAATGAGATGAAAGGACAAATGTCTGACTCTGGCTACCTTTACTACATCAGGTTTCAAGATCACATTTTTCCTGCTATAAACAACTCTGGAGGCGATCCTCAGAAAATAACAGACCTCACTTATGAAAAACTACGAGATTTTCACGCAAGTCACTACCATCCAAGTAACTCTAAAATTTTTACATATGGTGATATGCCATACACTGATCACTTGAAAGAGATCAACTCATACTTCAGTACCTTCGATAAAATAAAGCCTGACGCGGAAATAAAAGCACCTATCGATCTAAGCAGTGGACCTCAAAATATTTCTGTAACTGGACCTGTGGATCCGTTAATGCCATCAGATTTACAATATAAGACATCTACTTCTTGGATAATGGGAGATACGACAAATGTCTTAGAAACTTTTAGTCTAGGTATCATGTCTGCTCTACTTATGGAAGGCTATGGATCTCCCTTGTACCAAAGTTTGATTGAAGCAGGCCTTGGAACTGAGTGGAGCCCAAACAGTGGCTTTGATACATCCGGGAGGATTAGCATCTTTTCTATCGGGCTCACTGGGGTAAAAGAAGAAAATGTATCGAAAATAAAAGATACTATCCACAAAACTTTCCGTGCTGCTCATACGAAAGGCTTCGAGAAATCTAAAGTTGATGGATATCTTCATCAATTGGAAATAAGTCTGAAGCATAAAACGGCTAAATTCGGCATGAGCCTCATGAGTCGAATTCAGCCTCAATGGTTTGAAGGCATCGATCCATTTGAAAGTATAGCCTGGAATGAAATTATTTCCGCGTTTGAAGTAGAATTCAGAAAGGGTGGTTACCTTGAAAAATTAATGGCCAAATACCTCCTTAACGATAACACCTTGACATTTACTATGACGCCATCAGTAACTTTTAACGATGACCTATCCCGAGAAGAATCCCAACGCCTTGCTACAAAGATCGAGGAGATTTCGCAAAAAGCAGGAGGAGAAGCGAATGCTCGTGCCCAACTTCAAAAAGAGGAAATCGAACTCCTCTTAGAGCAGGAAAAAACAAAAACAGAGAACCTTAACTGCTTACCAACGGTTTATGTCAAGGATATACCTAGAAGGAAAGAGACCGTCGAGGTTGTTGATTCAAAGGTTGAAAACTTTGATGTTCAGTGGCGACAAGCTCCTACAAACGGGCTTACTTATTTTCGTGCAGTCAATGTTATTGAAAATCTTCCTACCAATCTTAGAAGTCTGATTCCTTTGTTCAATGACGCAATCATGCGTCTGGGAACTAAAGACATGACTATGGAGCAAATCGAAGATCTTATTAAACTCAAAACGGGCGGTATATCAATCACTTATTACAACTCTCGCTCTCCCAATGACCTGAATACTTCTTCAGAAGGTCTTGCATTTTCTGGTACTGCTCTAGATCGAAATGTTCCAGATATGCTGGAGCTCCTACGAAAACTTGTAGTAGAGACTAACTTTGATAGTCCAGAGGCTGAAAATCAAATTCGACAGTTGCTCCAGGCGTCTTCTGATGGTGCTGTCAACAGTATCGCTTCTCGCGGCCATTCATTCGCCATATCTGCGGCTGAAAAAGGATTTGGCGAATTCTTTTGGCGAAAAGAGCAAGTTAGCGGCTTGTCACAGCTTAAGCTGATTGCTAAACTAAGCAATCGACCCAATTCTGAAGGGTTAGCTGACGTGATCAGTCAGCTAAAAAAGATCCAGCAGATTGCCTTTTCGGGATCTCTATTTCGATTTGCTGTAACATGCGGAGCAGAAAGTTTCGCAGGAAATGAGATAGAGCTCCGAAAATTCATCCGCTCTCTATCACAAGGTCAGCCGAATTTAAACACAAATATTACTGCTATGAAGTATCGTAATGCAAAACTTTTCTATCCTTTGCCTTATCAGGTTTACTACGGCGGATTATCAATTCAAACCACGCCATACAACTCTCAAGCCAGCGCATCTCTACAAGTCCTGTCTAGTTTATTGACCCACAAATATTTACATCACGAAATTCGTGAGAAAGGCGGGGCTTACGGTGGTGGAGCATCTGCTCGAAGCTTAGATGGTGTGTTCAGCTTTTACTCATATCGCGACCCTAATCCTTTGAATACGATTTCGATCATGAAAAATTCGGGGCAATGGGCTGTGAGTAAAAAGTGGACAGATCGTGATTTAGAGGAAGCTAAACTCTCCATTTTTCAGAAGGTTGACGCTCCACAATCAGTCAGCTCTGAGGGTCTAACCAGATTTCTATCTGGTCTCTCGGATGAAATGGTACAGGAGCACAGAGAGAGGCTCTTGGACGTGAGCCAAGAGCAAATCAAAGAAGTAGCTCAAAATTTTATTGTAGACAGCCTTGAAACCCACAAAGATGGGATAGTCTTCCTCGGAGAAAAGAAACCTTGGGTTGATGACACGTGGGAAATATGTGAAATGGACATTTCATCATAATAGGAGCAGAAGGATATAATGTCTTGATCTGATCCCATTTTAATTGATCAACGTTAAATTTCTCTGGTTAATTCGGCGTTAAATCATTTATTTACCTATTCTCTATAGCTGGTACTGGTTATAGAGGAAAATACTTAAGTAAGTCCTTCTATTTTTAACGAGGAATTTTGGATACAAAGATTTCAACGTATAACTACTCACAAGATGATATAGTCAAGTCGATATAGTAACATATTATCCACTGCATAGCGCAGCACAGGAAAGTGTAGCTGGAATATGAAAGACCACGTCTGACTGGGCTCCAAAACAAATTTAGTAATTTTATTCATCTGTTATCGATAGCTGGTTTATGTTCGAGGCTCTTATACTTTCAAATATGTATCTTTCAAAAGACGAAAAGGCATCTTTTGAACAAAATAGCCAATGAACACCATCCCACAATATTGCAAAAAATTGCAAAAAATTGCGCTACGAACAGATAGTAAACGTCTACAGCCACTTCAATAGCTGGAAGATCACAAGTCATGCCCTCGGGCTAGCGCTAGATTAACATGATACTTTAAAAACCTGGCACTCTGCCCTGTGTTTTTAAAAATTCAGTCTCCATCTTATTCAGACCTGTTGTTCGCAAGTATTTGAACAACGGACTAAAGGTGTTAGTACAGTTAATATAATATTTTTCGATACATGTAATGCTAAAGAATATTCCAGTCAGCTCCAGAAAACAACTAATCATAAGGGCTGATTCCATTCCAAGCCACGCTTTATTCTTCAACTTGATTTGACTAAATTAATTTTTGAGACCTGACTTTTTACGTTTTGTAGTGGTCTGTTTCCCTCTCTCGATTTTTGGATTCCGGTGGATCGATATCGAACAATTCTGTTTATTCAACCGCCGCTTTAGAGCCTACGTGATGTCTTGATTGTCTCTTGACAACATCTTTTCAATTTTACATCCTGTATCAGTCCTCGACTATGTAGGGAAATATTCAGCCCTCAGTGAGAGTCAGATAATTCACTTGATCAGCATCAGTCTCTCTACTCAAAAGATCAGCCCGGATGACTCCGTTAAGTCATTGGACCCATATCTTGACTTTAGCTTTAGCTTTAGTTATAAGCCCAGATTTGGTCCTGGCACTTTACTCAATATCATAACGTCCGTCATCTACTTTTGGTCACCCCAAAAAATTCCCACATCTTAGATTCTTCCCTGACTTCAAACCTTCATAAATCCACCAACTTTGTGCCAATTGCTATAAATTTTCTTAATGGTGTTAATTCGTGTTGAAGTATCATTCACTCAGCCAACGTCCCTTAATGTACACAGAAAATTTTGTAGGTCAGGTGATATTTATGATCTTCTGACACGCCACGTGAGTGTAATAATAGTTCTGCTAGGTTGAAAAATTTACTTTGAAATATTCTATCTATCTAATCATCTAATCAACTAATCATCAAG